>PVHP010033559.1:0-19602 GCA_004024765.1 Zapus hudsonius
TCTCTCTCTCTCTCTCTCTCTCTCTCTCTCTCTCTCTCTCTCTCTCCGTATCTCTCTGCTTGAAAATAAATAAATAAAATATTTTTTAAAAATTTGATACTATTTATTTTAACATTCTGTCTGTCTGTCTGTCTGTCAGTGTGTGTATGGGTACATCAGGGTCTTGCCCTACAAACCAACCCCTGATACATGTGTTACTTTTTTTTTTTGGTTTTTCGAGGTAGGGTCTCACTCTAGTCCAGGCTGACCTGAAATTCACTATATAGTCCCAGGGTGGCCTTGAACTCAGGGTAATCCTCCTACCTCTGCCTCCCGAGTGCTGGGATTAAAGACGTACGCCACCACGCCCGGCTATGTGTTACTTTTTGAGTCTGTATTTACATGGGTGCTGGGGAACTGACCCAGGCTGCCAAGGCAAGCAAGCACCTTTAACTGCTGAACCATCTCTCCAACTCTGATACTACTTAATTTGCACTAGTATAAAATGGAACAAATGTATCCTATCTCCCTGAATTGGAACCCCCCACCCAAGGTCTCTTCTGATCTAAGCATGTCAATGGTACCTACTGGGAAGTCACCACAAGGGGTGACTTTGTCAACAACACATGCATCCATTTTAGGGAAATGCCTCTAAACGAGACACTCTCAGAATCTAGAGCAAAGCCTCCTTGCCTGTCTCACAGGGCAGACATCAAGGCTCTAGAAGTTCCGCCTCACCCGTTCCAGGAGGTCCTTGGATAATGGCCAGCTCCCTTGTGAGAGCAAACTGCAAGGCTTCCATCTGGGAGTCGTCCAGTTCCAGGGCTTCTTTTGAGGGCCACTGGCTAAAATCTAAGACATCAATAGTAGGACGCTGCAAGACTCTGGCATTCTGTGGAGAATCTGCAGAGCCTGAAGAGGTCTTTATTAAGGGAGTGAAGTCATATCTGCCACCCAACAGCAAGTAACGTGGTATCTTCACATGGGAGTCGCACTCCACAATATTCTGTTGGAAGGGGATGTCTCCCTCCTCGACCTCCTGCAGTCCTTCCAGAACGTGCCTGTAGGCCTCAAAGTAAGCAGTGGTCTCCACCATGAGGAAGGAGTCCGAGGGCTGGACCTCTGCCAGCAGCTGCTGGCTCTGCTCGTTGAAGGACAGCTGGACAATTCCTTTGCAGAGATCTTTAAGCTCCCGGTTTGAGACAGTGGCGAAGAGAAATGTCTCAAAGTTGTCCTTGGACATGCACACTAGCGACCCATACAGCAGTCGCTTGGAATTCTGCCAGCGAACCAACTTCAGTGGTTTTGTGTCAAACTGAACCTTGTAGACGACGCCTGATGGCGAACACATGGGAGTGATAATCCTGGCGTCAAAGTAGATTCGGATGTCATCGAACTTTCTCTTCCTCAGACACTGGTCCTCAAAGCTCTGGAGGAGTTCCAAAATACCCTCCCGGAGGGGTCTAACGAAATCTTCTCGCAGGAGTCGGAAGTGAGTGTCCAGGTAGACGGCAGTGCTGTCGTATTTTCCGGAGATGATGTTGGGGCGAAGGAAAGGCCTCTGGTCCAAGTGCACCTCGTTGTAGGTGGGGTAGATGGGCATGGTCCGGTAGCTCTGGATCTCCCTTTCGGCTTCAGGGTGCACCAGCGTGCAGGTGTCGGCTCTCAAGGTGCCCTCACGCCTCTTCTCCTGCAGGTGCTCGATGAGGGTGTGCACCTCTTTCAGGCTCCTCTCGGTCTTGTCTTCGATGTCAATCCCAGAGGCTCTCAGAGTGTTCAGAGAAGTTGTCAGGAGAGAGACGAGCATGGATGTCTCCTGCACAGAGCTGGCGGGGAAGACACTGACGAGCTCCTGGAGGAGGAAGATGATTTCGCTGATGTGCTGGGGATACTGGTTTCGAGTGTCAGGGCTGGCAGGATCGGTGATCATGCCCACCACGTAAGCAGGGAGGCAGGCTTTGAGGAACTTGGAGTTCTTCAGGATGCCCAGTACGTGGAGACTACTCTGGCGGTGCATTCTAGAACTGCATGCCTTCTGGAGCACCTGGCAGATGAGTTCCAGGAATCTGGGTTTCATGGAGGAGTGGGAAAGGAGCTCTTTCAGCCCCTCACTTGTGGCAAGGGTGATGACCACCTCAGAGGGCTCTTTCTGCAGGAGGCTTTCTAGAAACTTGTAGCCCAGTTTCTTCACCTGCTGAGACTGTTCTGCTGGGTTCTGGGGCAAGGCCCGCCACTGCTGGAAGTTGTCACTGGACCACGGCTCTCGGCGATTCCTACCCTCCTGGTTGTCGTTTCTCCATCTGGTGTCATTCTCCGGACCATGTCTTTGGTTTCTAGCTTCACTGCTGGCATGCCTCTCCTGGTTCCTTCTTCCCTGATGTGGGTTCCTGCCCATGGCCCTAAATCTCTCTTCCCTTTGCCAGCAAGGACCAGGCTGGTTGTTGGCCCTGGGCTGTCTTCCGGGAGGGTCAGCTCTGCCTTGCTGTGCACGGGCTGGTGGATGATTGGCTAGATTTCTAGGTCTTGGTGGTAATTCTCCATCTCCAGCCCCTAAACACAGTGGGAATACTGGGTGAGCACAGAATCCAAATGAGAAAGTCCAGTAAGACACCAGTAAGCAAGCTTTCCCTTTCCCAGAAGAAGGGTTATTGTGAGGTAAAAGGCTTCCTGCCTAGGCCTGAGATAAACGGGAGCCAGTGTGGCAG
Organism: Zapus hudsonius; assembly: GCA_004024765.1. Lineage (NCBI taxonomy): Eukaryota > Metazoa > Chordata > Mammalia > Rodentia > Dipodidae > Zapus > Zapus hudsonius. The sequence goes on from PVHP010033559.1 coordinate 2,685, forward strand.
CTCATGCCTCGGATCCCAGCACTCGGGAGGCTGAGGCCGGAGGCTTTTGAGTTCAAGGCCAGCCTGAACTTCATAGCAAGAGCCTGAGCTACCAGGTGTAGCTAGCAAGCATGAGGTACTGAGTTCCATCCCAACACCACAAAGAAGAAGAAAAAAAAAAAGATTACTGTTGTATTACAAAAATAATGGCTTCTTAGCCGGGCATGGTGGCCCATGCCTTTAATCCCAGCACTTGGGAGGCAGAGGTAGGAGGATCAGCATGAGTTCAAGGCCATCCTGAGACTACACAGTGAATTCCAGGTCAGCCTGGGCTAGAGTGAGACCCTACCTAGAAAAACAAAAACAAAACAAAACAAAATAAAAAAAGGCTTCTTAAATGATGCAACAGGGAAAACAAACATGTGTTTACTGGCTAATTCACGTCAGAGTTTAAACACATTCAGTGTCTTTATTTATTTATTTATTTTGAGGTAGGGTCTCACTATAGCCCCTGGCTCACCTGGAATTTGCTATGTAGTCCCCATGGTGGCCTTGAACTCACTATGAGCCTCCCAAGGCTGGGATTAAAGGCCCTCGCGTGCCACCACTCGGGCCACAGTCAGTATCTTTTTTTTTTTTTTTTGAGGCAGGGTCTCTCCACATTCAGTATCTTGACCCCACAAGCTGGGACCTGGGTTTCAGAAGGGTGACAAGATTCGGTCTCTAGTCTCTAGTTCTAGTCTCTTGTCTGTACCAAACACTAGTCAGATCACGAGTTTCAAGGACAAACAGACCTGACCAGGATGTTGACTTGGCGACCTCCTCACTGTGTAACCTTGTATAATTTCTCTAAGTTTCAGTGTCTGGGTTGCTGTAGATAAAATGTTTATAAATGTCAGGTGGACGTTGTAAAATGTATATATTGATTCCTAATGTAGAGGCAATTAAACAAGGAAAATTGAATTATTTTAACACAAACACAAATGTATATCAAAGGACACAAGAGAGCTCTGTCTCTGTTGGTACTGGCAGTAGCAGTAATATTTCTTTGGGAATACTGGTTCTGAGAAATAATTACCACAGGCCACAGAGACATCAAGCGGAAAACACAACCTCTCTGCCAGGTATCAGCAGAGGCAGTGTGAAGGAGAGAGGAAGGGAGGGCTTCCTTTATCGAGATGTTTGCTCAGCATAGGCGGTGGAAGAAACTGAAACACAGATACCAAGTTTTGTTGTAGGAAACTGAGAAATAAATTTCAATTAATTCAGGAAACTCAAAAACGAAACTTAAGTTTCCTCCTTTCTGTAACATGAGATCATCTACCTTGAATTCAATTCCCAAGGCTCACAGGAAGCTGGGGGGAGGGGGGTGCCAAGAAGGCAATCCACCACTCTGAGAAGGAAGCCAAAGTTGCCTTCCTTGATTGGCTACTCAATCCTAAGTGACTTTGCCCCACAGGTCATCAAAGTCCAGTTCTTTTCACTTTCCTTTCTTCTAAAACTGATGCTGGAAATGACACAGCTTAGCACACAGCGATGTGGAAATTTACAGACTCTACACATACCCATAATACTCAGGGCGATGAGACTGTTTCTTCATACCAGCTGCTAAATATCCTTACGCACTTGTTTTTCTGAGGTAGTCTTATTCTGCAACCTAGGCTAGCTTTGAAATGAATAATATATGGTCATGTACAGTACAAAAAAATTTTATTTATTTTCTTGTGAGACAGGGTCTCACTATATCGCCTCAGTGGGCCTTGAACTTGTGATCCACTTGCCTCAGCCTCTCAAGTGCTGGGATTACATATGTGGGCCACTATGCCTGGCTAGAGAGAATTTTTAAGGGAACAACATAAAGGAGTATTAGATAAAAATACTTTTTTATAAAAATATTTTAAAAATGTAAATGTTGTGCAACTGACATCTATAGCTCCACAAATTCCTACAGTATCAGAAGCCCTCCTCCTTTCTCTTTTCTACTTTTTAAACAAATATTTTATTTATTTATTTTCACGCAGAGAGCTAGAGAGAGAGAGAGAGAGAGCACCAGGGTCACCATCTTGTGGGTCTCGCTTATGTGGGTCCTGGGGAATTGAACCCGGGGCCTTAGGCACTGGAGGCAAGTGCCTTAACCACTGAGCAATCTCTCCAGCCCACTTTTTTTTTTATTTTGAGGTCATCTCAATCTAGCCCAGGCTGACCTAGAATTCATTCTGTAGCCTCGGCCAGGCTTGAACTCACGGTGGCCCTCCTATCAGTCCTTCCAAGTGCTGGAATTATATGTTTGAGTCACCATGCCCAGCAGGAGCCCTACTTTTAATATTGTCTGATTAGAAGATTCCATTTTTTTTGGAAGAAACAAAAATTGGCTACTTCCTCGTTTCCCCCCCCCCAACATTCACACAGCCCATGAAACAAAATCCCACAGTTCTTTCTAGTTTGCTCCACAGCCAAAACCTGAATGAGATAGAAAACTTGAGGTATGAGCAGGAATCCATGGGTGGCTTCCTTAAGCTCCAGAGTTCTGAGCACATAAAGCAATGCTGGGCTCAGGAGATGGCTCAGGAGATAAGAGTACTTGTTGTAATGCATGAGGACCTCTGTTCTATCTCCAGCGCCCACGTAAAAAGCTGGCCATGCATGTCTCAGGATGGCCTCTGCCTCCCAGGAGCTGGGATTAAAGGTGTGTGCCACCACACCCAGTTTAAATTTTACTTTACTTTTTTTTTAATTTTTGGGCAGGGTCTCACTCCTAAGAGCCCAAGCAGACCTGGAACTGTGTAGCCCAGGCTGGCTTTGAACCCAGTGATCCTCCTACCCCAGTCTCCCCAGGGCTGGGACTACAGGTATGAGTCACTGTGTCTGGGCCTTTCTTCTTTTCTTCTTTCTCCTTCCTTCCTTCCTACCCTCTCTTTGTCTTTTTTTCTTTTCCCCTCCCTCTCTCCTTTCTCTCTCTTTCTTACTTACTTACACACACAGAGGCTTAAGTAGCCCAGTCTAACTTCAAACTATGTAGCCAAGGCTGGCCTTGAACTCCTGATCCTCCTGCTTCCCCCCAAGTGCAGGTGTGCACCAACACACCCAGGTTTTGTGATGTTGAGGATCAAACCCACGGCCTTGTGCATGCAAGGCAGGCACTCTACTAACTGAACTACATTCCCAGCTCAAAAATTGTTTTTGCTTGCGTTATGTTTCTATTGATAACACCGTTTGAAACCAACAGCTATTTCCACTTCTGACATTCCATCACTGTGTTTTTGCGGCTCAAGGGCCCACGTCGAGAGTCTTATGGTGCACATGCTATGTAAGTGCTCTACGCTGACCTGCGTCCTCAGCTCTTGGCTTTTCTGAGAGGGTTTCATTAAGTAGCTCAGGCTGCCCTCAAACTCTCAGTCCCCTTTCCTGTGTCTCTCCAGTGTTGGGATTCTATGCCTCCCATCACTGTTTTTGCTAACTGAACTGTATTCCTAGGACGAGTAAACGGCTGTGTTTTAAGTCATTTATGCTGTAGCTAAGGAATTAGTGATTCTTTTTTTTAATATTGTTTTTATTTATTTATTCATTTTCAAGGAGAGAGAGAGAGAGAGAGAGAGAGAGAGAGAGAGAGAGAGAGAGAGAGAGAGAGAGAGAGAGAGAAGATCACACCAGGACCACCACCTTGTGGGTCTGGCCCATGTGGGACCTGGGGAATTGAACCCTGGAGGCTGGAGGCAAGTGCCTTAACCTCTGAGCCATCTCTCCAGCCCGGAATTATTCATTCTTGACTTGAAAGATGCAAGCAATCCCAAGGGAGTCTGCTCATTCACAGGAAACCCAATTTCCTTCTCTGAGTACTTAAAAGTTCCTTTCTCTAGGTAGGAAAGCTGGCTTACCTCTCTGGTTGGCATGGGGATTCCTGGGCAAGGCCTCCAGGTGAGGTCTACTGTCCTCCATGTCCCAGTCACCTGAGTTCTTCACGTTTGTTCAGGGAACTTTAAGTGACCTGCAACAGCACAAGCTGAGACCGTCAGTAACTCTGACTCGGGGTGCTGCGGAGCAGGCTTTCTGCCCTCCCATTTTAAAAATTCACCAAAAAATAATGTGGACTGAGTCAGGAGCACGAGGGATCGATCCACTCTGTGGATACCCAATGGTGACAGGAAACACTGAACTCACGATTTGTACAAGGGCTCAAGCTCCAGGCAGAGGGATGTCGTCATCCACAACTCCCTTCATAGCCAAGCCCATAGTCAGCTGCTAGGTCTCCTTTTATTTTCCTTTTTTCTTCTTTGTTTTTATTCAAGTTAGGTTCTCGCTCTAGCCCAGGCTGACCTGGAATTTCCTATGTGGTCTCAGAGTGGCCTCAAATTCATGGCAACCCTCCTACCTCTGCCTCCCAAGTGCTTTAAAGTGATTAAAGGTGTGCACCACCATGCCCGGCTCATTTTCCTTTCTAGTAAGATAGACAAGTATTATTGCCCAGGCAAAAGGAATGCATTTTTGTTCATCCAAAATCATGTTCTAGCCAGCTGTGGAGCACATATCAGACATCCCAAAACTTGGGAGGCAGAAGGATCAGAAGTTCAAGGCTAGACTTGTTACATGTGACTGTTTCAAGAAACCCAAATCAAGCAAAAATCCCCATGTACTCACCTATCTGGCATTTTTATTATAGCCACTATATTTTGAAAATGAGTGATCAGCCCTTTGTTCCACCGAATCAAGAGAAAGAAACCAGTTTCAATAACCAGGGAAATATTTGAATTCTTTCCTCTTCTATCTTAGTGATTTGTGGCACTGGTTAAGAGGAAGCCCCTTTAAGAGAACTTAATATAACTCATGCATATCATGTGGGCTGGGGGGGGCAGGTGACTCAGTACTCAGCACAGGGACTTTTAAGACTGTCCTCACTGAGTTTTAAAATATTCATAGTTGGAAACTGTGAATAGATTTGCCATTATACAAGAGGCAGCTTTTATCCTCATCAGAAAAAGGAGTTCCTTTTCTTCCCTTCAGGAATATTTATGTGGGGAATGCGTTCCCTAATTTTACCAAACCCTGCTCTTGTGGTGTGGGGCTCAATATTTAGTTGCTTTTACTTTATTTTTTAAATTATCTAAGGGGGGGTTTCTTTCTTCCTCTTTTTGAAAAGTACTAAAATAGAATGTGAGAAATTTGGGAGCATTAAAAAATTGAAGGGAAAAAGAAGTGCCAGAAAAGGCAATGAAAAGGGGGAATACATAGGAAAAATAAATAGATTTTTCTAAGGGTTTTGAGCAAATCAAGGCAGGGAGGGCGGGAAGAAAAAAATTAGTGATGGTGAAGCTGGCATATGGATGAGTTAAAAAGAGAGAATGGTAATTATTGGGGTGAGGTGAAAGGGGAAGAAGCAAGAGGTAACCCCTGGGATCTAGGGGTGCCTCAAAGTTTTAAGATAAGTCATGGCACCACTCATTTCTTAGGGAATATTGTGGGGTCAGGGAAGAGCTGGAAAGGCTTGGGGGCTTCAAGAGGCAAGTGAAAGGGAGGAGTGGCAGGATGTGTGTGCAGGAGAGTGGGGCAGAGGTGGAGGTGGGGAGGACAGGGGCTGAAGGTGGGACCTGTTGGGGAAAGATTACAATTGAAAACTACTGATGAGCTGGCAGAATGGGAATGCTAAGGAGGGTAAGAGGTACTGAGGGGTGACAGGGTGTTGAGGTGACATGGACACAGGGGTGATGGGACTGAGGGGTAACAGGTGAGCTGAGGAGAAGAGGGAGAACTGGGGGGCTTAGGAGGTAATAGGCACTGAACGCAGGGGACAGTGACTGGAGTGACGGGGAACTCAGGAGAGGGTAGAAGGGATCAGAGTGAGAGGGGACATTGAGGGAAAAGGACAGGGCCTCAGAGGGTTGTTGAGGAGTGGGGACGGGGACCCTAGGGATGACGGGGGCGGGGGATAAGGACTCAGGGTGACAGGTGGGGAGCTGAGAGGGGACGGGGACTCTGGGGGGAGGCAAAGCGGAGATCGCGGGCTGGGGGGGGGTCGCAGCAGGGCAGGAGCAGGTGCAGGACGGGGCAGTGGCCACTCACCGGCTCCGGCGCGTCCTGTCGCCGCCGTCGCCGGCCCGGCTACTGCTAGGCTGAGGCTCTGGCCCTAGAAAGGGAACGGCCCCGCCCGGCGCCGCGCACTTTCGGTTTCCTTTCCCCGCAGAGCCGGGGCGGGGCGGGGCGACGAGCCCGGTGGGCGGCTCGGAGGAGGAGGAGGAGGAGGAGGCGGGGGCCGCGGGCGCTGCGAGGGGCCGGGCGATGGGCGGAAGGGCGGTGTCGCCTCGGCTCCCCGCGGGCGACACAGGGTTGGGCCGGTGGCACCCAAGTCAGCCGCAGGCCTTAGCCGACCCCGGAGGATAGGGGACCCGGAGGACGACATGGGAAGCGTGCCATGACGGCGAGGCCGAGCGGCCCGGGTGACCCCAGTGTGCTCGGGAAGGGACAAGACACGGTTTGGACGACTATTAGAACGCGGCGGGCCCCGGTGACACCCGGGACTACATTTCCCGAGGGGCGCCGCGGCAGGAAGTGCCCGGTGCGCAGGCGCGGGAGTGGCCCCGGGCTATATAAGGGAGGTCCGGGCACGCGCTCACTCTTTCGCTCCTGAGTTCGGCGGCGTGTCTTTGTTGGGATGGAGTCTCGCCGCTTGGAGCACGTTCTGTCCAGGGTGAGTTAAGTTCATCCCCTGCGGTTTCCTCTTCACGGCCGCTGTCTGGTCGTCCTTTACCCTCCATGAAGCGGCGGGTCCTAGTCTTTTTTTTTTCCCTCCCCGCTGCTCCTCCAATGCTGACACCCCTCCTCGCCCAGGGCCGCGGGGAGAGCGTGTCCAGGTGGGAAGACTGGTCTGGTGTAAGTGATGACTTTCCTTTTTTCCCCATCAGATCGACAATGCTGATCTCTTTCAACACTTGCCAGTTAGTCCTGATACACCAGACCCCAAAGGACCTGCTGCCCCCGGAAGGTTATGACCACGAGACCGTGGCGATTGACACACCCTTTGTTCTTGTAGGTTGGTGGAGTGCGGTGCAGGAAGGACGATGGAGGTCACCTTAGGGCCTCCAAGGAAGCCAGAAGACGTACACGCTGATCTAACCTCGGGGTAAGTGTTTCCCTTGGGCTGCTGTAAGAGACACGTGCTTTCAAGTGCCTTTTAGTTGGATGAGAATGGGGGCTGGGGTTTATTTTCTTGGACTGTGCTTTAGGGTGGAACCCGGGGACTCCTGCATGCTAAACACGTGCTCTACCTATGAGGTTATACAACGTCTTAGGTACTAGTGGGTATCTGGCTTTATGTGGGTACTGGGGGATTGAACCGGGATCGTTAGGCTTTTCAGGCAATTGTCTTATCCTCCTAGCCATCTCACCAGCCCCTGTGTGAGCATTTTTAGCATCCTGTTATTCTATTTGGCTCAGCCCGCAAAAGCAGTTCTCAAAACTATAACTAGTTTTTCCTTTGCATGAGTTTGATAGGGGCTGGTGCACAGTGCCAGAGGTATTGGCAACTACCAAATCTGGGGGGGTCACATTAAGATAGGCAGTCAGGATCCCCCCCCCACGACCTCACTCATATTGTCCTAAATGGGTGCATTCAGTTCAGGCTTTCAGTATTTAATGGCATCTTGTCCTAGAATGCTACCTCCTGGGTGTACAAGAAGCTGGGATGGCAGGATTAAGGACAGCGGGGATTCTAGGTGTTGTTGGGTGTGGTGGCACAAGCCTTTAATCCCTGGGGAGGCAGTGGGAAGCTAGGATCTGGGTGAGTTCCAGGCCAGCCTGGGTTTGAGTAATCAGCCCTGCTGAATTTACAGGAGAGGAACGGGCCTCCTGCTGGGTGGAGAGCCTTATCACAAGGGTTAGGACTCCTGGAACTGTTTAGGTAGCTAATGGCCTCCCAGACACAGGTAATCACATTGTCCCAGAAGCACAGGTCCTTAAGTCCTGGTGTTAAGGGAGAAGTTGCCCCCAATGTCCTTCAGGCATCTGACTATGTAACATTGGAGCACGTGCTCTCGGGCCAAGCTTCTACTGGCATGTATGATGACTGAACTTTTTTCCCCAGCAGATCGACCATGTTGATCTCACTTTTTCTAAGCCAGTTTGACTGACATGCCAGCTCTAGGGGTCATTCTGTTCTGCATCCCCTTGGCCATCCACTAATGGGGGCTTGTCTGTCTGCGTTTTTGTTTCAGGTTTGCTGCTGGCTAATGTTGGGCTAGAATGGAGTCCAGGAGTAGAAGAACATGGTGAGTGATTCCCCTGTCCCTGACAGGCATAGGGGTTGACACGTGGTGAGGTGGGCTTGTTACTCAGCCAGTGCATCTGATGACTTGACTTTTTTCCCCATCAGATCGACCCTGTTGATCTAATTCAACTTCTAGCCAGTTTTGTCTGATGCATTGGGCATAGAAGTAATTTATCCTTGGCTTGGGCATGCTGTTTTTTTCCACTCCTAAATTTTTTTTGCCTCATCTGTTTACTTCTAGAGGTCTGGAGCAGGGTCCTGAGTGCTACTGTAACTTTGACCTGGTTCAGCAACCTGCAACAAACAGGTAAGGTTTGTGATTTTGCCACAGGAGAATTGAGTCCTTGCCCCGTTCATGGCGACCCATTCGTTTCTGACATCCAGGGGAAATTTCTTAGCCTTGGCAAATGTGCCTTTTAGGATGCTTTTATAAGCATAAGGGCCTTAGTTTGATCTCTAGTATTTGCAGTCTGAGATGGGACAACAACACAGTCTAGCATCCACCTCCTGGGTGTCTGTTGCATGAGTCAGACCTCTCAGTTATCCCTAATGCTGACCTTCTTGTGGATCTCATTCAAATCTTATTTGCCTTAACTGGAAGTTATTTCTGCATTGCTTAAATAACAATGGTGGACTTCCAACAGCTGTGCTTTTCACCCACAGACAAGCATTAATAACCAGAACAATAACACCTACTGATGGGGTGCTATTTTTATCAGTAAAGTTTCTGACCAAGCCTTAACCACATGCTCATTGGGAAGTTTTAAGATAGGATCAGAACAGTTTATAATCCAGTTTTTCTTTCAGGTGCACCTCAGCTTTGGTTTCCTGCTGAACCAGTTCCACAAACAGTTGGAATGGGGTTGGCTGAAGCTCCCAGATGCAAACTACAGTGTAAAGGAGGCAACAGTGAATTTCCAGCTTCTTGGCTTTTCTTTTTTTTCTTTTTTCTTTGTTTTTTTGAGGTAGAGTCTCACTGTAGTCCAGGCTGACCTGGAATTCACTATGTAGTCTCAGGGTGAGAGTGGCCTTGAACTCACAGCTGTCCTCTAACCTCTGCCTCTTGAGTGCTTGGACACCACGCCTGGCTTTTTGTTTTTGGTGCTTGCCTTTTCTACTTGGAGAACAAATAAACAGTCAAACCAGGTGTCTTGCTTTCATTTGTTTCATTTACTGCTGTGGGGATCAGCTGCTGCGGGGATCAGCTGCTGCCTCCTGTGAGGTGTCAGCACCTCTGAGGAAAAGCTGCCTAAAATGGCCCTGTGAAGCTAGGCATGGCTCCTTCCTGGAGTCTTGGCACACTCAGATCTTGGGACCTAGACCAGGCTAGTGTAGTATGTATGCCTGGGAGGTTGTTCTTGTCACTGACAACTAGGAGGCCAAGGCAGGTGGCATGGGGTTACTCAGTGGTGGGCTCTCCCAGCATCAGACTAGTCACTGGCTCTTGTTTCCCCCTCTCAACAGGAAGGAGTGGAATGCACTGTTTTTCCACAGGTGGGCCCAGCTACCTCCTGGGTACCAATCTGGTCACAGCTGATTTCACAATCACCACCTTTATAACTTGGGGCCTTTCCCATACCTGGCAGCCTGAAGATGGGCTTTGGGACCCATGGAATGTTCTGGGGATCAAAACTTGGAGCTTTTCTGAGAGGATGGGTGCTTTAGGGCCTCTGTTGAAACCAGACCTCTGCCACTTTGTGCATCTGGTTGTTTTTTGAGGTAGGGTCTCTAGTCTGACCTGGAATTCACTATGTAGTCTTAGGCTGGCCTTGAACTCATGGCAATCCTACCTCTGCCTCCCTAGTGTGGTTTTATGTGGGTACTGACAACCCCCTCATCTCCCCAGTCTCCCCGTGTTTCTTGGCTTTGGTTTTGCAAGACAGGGTTTTTACTATGTACAGTAAGCTTCCCTGCTTTATCCTTGAGTGCTGGGATTCTAGAATCTTGAGCCTTGAAGCTCAACATGAGTGGAAGAATACACTCCATTCTCAATAGGCCAATAAAAGGGTGAGAAGCAGAGGTTTATTCAGTTATCTTACTGGAGTGGAACAAAGTTCCATTGATTCCCCCAAGTATACTGAGGTTCTAACATGAGGCTGAGATTTAAACTAAGATGGATAGCTGAGCAGTCCTGGAATTCACTACTAGTCTCTGGGTGTCCTTGGACTCAGGTGATCCTATCTCTGCCTCCCAACCATCTTCTGTCTTTTAAATAATTTATTCCTAATCTCAATTCTAGAAAGAAAGTCACATCATTTTCCCTCTTGCAGATGAGGAGGCAGGGATCTATGAATGCCCCTCAAGATTCCTCTTCTGGCCCATTCTGCTGGCCTGGACATTCCTGGTATGAGCTGCACCAGCACTCCTGGTCCTCTGGTCCCCTGGTCCCCAGTGGGGCTTCAGCAAAAACTGGAGGAAGCTGGGATATGAGGCTGAGCCCCTCAAGGCCCTGGCTTCACCCTGCTGGATGCTGCAGCACCTCTAGAGTGCCCACCTGATGTCTGCTCCCTCTGGCCTCTGTAGATGCAAGGCATCCCCTTCTGTTTGTAGCTCCAGGCTCTACCCTGGTATTCTGGAATTGTCAACCACCTGAATGCATTCTGTGCTTAGTGGGCTGTGACTTGTACTGGGGCAGAGCTGGGATTTGAACCCCAGATTCCAAAATAGCCACCCAAGGCAGCTTGCTGATTGCTTTGTGTCTGGCTGGGCATTTCCATCCTGGCCTGGATTTCTATTTCCCACAAGAGTTGTGGGTTGTGGGGAGTGTTGCCAAGTGCATCTCTTGTGTGTGCAAAGGCAATTGACCCTGTTAAAAATACAGCTAAACAAGCAGAAAAAGAAAAGATCATGAGAGGGAAAACTACTTGTGGGAGAAATCCAGCCCCTCAACACAACCATTAGGCTGTGGTGGGAGCTTAGGAGACCTAAGTCAGGGGTTCTAGGCCATGTGTGTGAAGGAAACTTCCCCCCACCCAAGGTAGGGTCTCGCTCTAGCCCAGGCTGACCTGGAATTCACTGTAGTCTCAGTCAGGCTGGCCTCAAATTCACCGTGATCCTCCTACCTCTGCCTCCCAAGTGCTGGGATTAAAGGCTTGCGCCACCAGTGAGTCAGAGTCTTTATGTGACAGTTTCAGGCAAGTTCCATAGATTCCAAACCTGACCCCCCTCCCCTTGAGCAGGAGGTGTTTCTAGCTAAAGTTCAAACCTAGGTGCTAAAACTGATTGGTCAGGTATGAATCAACCAGCTTTCTCTATGCTCACCTGGGGCAGGGAATACTCACTGAACAGATTAATTCTGTCTCTTCTTCCGCCACATGGCCTTGAAGAAGGACCTCTGACTCTCCAGGGACCTGGTAAGATCTCCCAAGCCCCCTACCACAGCCTAATGGCTGTGTTGAGGGGCTGGATTTCTCCCACATGAACCTTTCCTTCTCATGATCTTTTCTTTTCACTTGTTTAGCTGAGCAGCATAGATTTTGTTAAACCCTCTCCCACGTGTTCTTTCCACACTGGTGGCCGGAGATCTCTGTAACTTCCCATTCTCTTTTTTTTTTTTTTTTCCGAGATAGGGTCTCTCTCTAGTCCAGGCTGACCTGGAATTTATTATGTAGTCTTAGGGTGGTCTTGAACTCATGGTAATCCTCCTACCTCTGCCTCCCAAGTGCTGGGATTAAAGCTGTGCACCACCACACCCAGTTTTTAAATTTTTTTTTGTTTTTTTTTGGAGAGTTTTCTTATTAATAAGTAGAAGCTCTGTATGTACAAGTCACATGTTGGTACCACCTGCCCCCATTTCTCTGAGGACACTCCTCAGTGGGATTGCAGGAATGCTCCATGGGATACTTGTCTGTTCTGCTCTAATCCCTGCTGTATAGAGCTCCAGGGTGAAATCCCACTTAAAGCAGTGCCTCTGTGGGTTAAGGCACTAAGGGACATTAATTTAGGGGAAGTGACATTGGGCAAAATGTATTGTTTGGGAAAAGAATATCAGCCGAGCACCACCTCATCTGAATTTTTTAAAAAAATATTTTATTCATTTTTCAAGCAGAGAGATACAGAGAGAGAGAGAGAGAGAGAGAGAGAGAGAGAGAGAGAGAGAGAGAGAGAGAGAGTACACCAGGGCTACCACCTTGTGGGTGTGGCTTATGTGGGACCTGGGGAATTGAACCCAGGGCCTTAGGCACTAGAGGCAAGAGCCTTAACCCCTGAGCCATCTCTCCAGCCCTTTTTTTTTAATAATTTATTCATTTTTCAAGGAGAGAGAGAGAGAGAGAGAGAGAGAGAGACCTCTTCTGAATTCTGCAGCTGGCAGCTTCCAGTAACAATCAGCATGCTGAATTTTCACTCATGGCCACTTCCCAAGCAAGGACAAGTCTGTGTGATTAGAGACTCAGCAGAATGAAGAAGGTGATTAGAAGGGGAAGGGAGAAAGCAGAAAGAAGCAATTATTTTAAGTGGATCTAAAAAAAACAAAGACAGGGAGAGAACTTGATTTTTCTACTTTTTCCAGAGTAAAACAAAAACAAAAACGAAAAACAGTGGTTACATGAAATAAGCAGACTATTAGGCTGTCAGCTCCGCTCTCTCCTCTCTCGATAATATCGATGAGCATTGAGTTGGTCTAAGCCAGTCATGGTGGTGAACACCTTTAATCCCAGTACTAGAGTCAGAGGTAGGAAGATTGCTGAGAGTTCGAGGCCATTCTGGAACTACAGAGTGAGTTCCAGGTCAGCCTGTGCTAGAGTGAGACCCTAAAAAAAAGTTAATTTGGGGGGCTGGGGAGGTGGCTCAGAAGTTAAAGGCGCTTGCTTGCAAACCTACTCATGTTCAAGTTCGATCCTCAGCAGCCATGTAAAGTCAGGTGCAAAGTGGCACAGGCATCTGGGTTTTTTGTTTTTGTTTTGTTTTGGTATTTTTATTTGTTTTTTCGAGGTAGGGTCTTGTGCTAGCCCTTGCTAAGCTGGAATTCACTATGTATTCTCAGGGTGGCCTGGAACTCCTTTCTCTGCCTCCCAAATACAAAGTCAGCCTCGCTGGCTGGGAATGCAGATACAAGGTATAATGAAGGCATCCATGGAGCGAGAACATGTGTCATTTTCTCAGGTGAGACCCTTGGCTCAAATCCAGAAAGGAGGGGGGTTCTTTGCTTGGCAAAATAGTCAAATTCAGGTCATGTGACAGGTCTCCAGAACACTGCTTGAGGATAAACTGTATAAACTCATAAGTAAGGCTGGAGAGATGGCTCTCTGACACTTACTGTTGGTAACCACACTTGCTTCATGTATTCTTCCAAACGTGTTTTTTTTTTTTTTCCTCCAATATGTGTTTTGAGGCATTTATTTTGGAGACAAGATCTCACTCTAACCTCAGACTGACTCTAAAACTCACTTTGTAGCCAGGCTGGCTTAGAACTAACTCACTGTGATCCTCCTACCTTGGCCTTCTGAGTGACGTGAACTACCATGCCCAGTTCCTTTATAAAGCTTTTCTTTCTTACCTTCCTTGAACTCCCCCACTGGCTGCATGCTGGGATTGAACACAGGACTTTACATATGCTAGACAAGGCTGACTTTGTACTCACTATGTAGCTGGGGGATGGTCTGGAATTCCTGATCCTCCTTCACCACCCAAGTGCTGGGATTACAGGCCTGAGTCACCGCACCCAGCTAATAGTTCTATATTTTTATTTTAAAAAATATTTTTATTTATTTATTTGCAAGGAGGGAGGGAGAGAGAGAAAGAGAGAGAATGAGAATGGGCACACCAGCGTGCCACTGCAAACCAACTCCAGTCTCGTGCCTTTTTGTACCCATGGCTCAGTGCTCCAGCTCTTATCTTCTACTAGCTTCTAGAACATCCAGTGTGTTGGTCTGGATCTGCTGATAGCCCTGAGCTGTTCCCTTGTCAGAAAGTGGCATTTAGGCGAGGGGTTGATAGACCCTTACTACTGTATAGAGGTGCTTCCTGTCTGCAGCCCCTGACTAGCCATTTTAGTGAAGGCACGGACATGGGAATGAAGAGGCCCTTTGGGAATCAGTCTGGTCTTAAAACATGTCGACTCTCATGGCTTTCCCACTGAGACTGGCCAGAGACTCCAGGCAGGACTACCTTGCTGGGTGCTGTCCACCACAGAGCTGTGAGAGACAATAATATGTTTTTGGTTTAAGAATGAATTCTGAGGGCTGGAGAGATGGCTCAGCGGTTAAGGCACTTGCCTCCAGTGCCTGAGGCCCTGAGTTCAATTCCCCAGGTCTCACATAAGCCAGACCCTGGTGCTCTCTCTCTCTCTCTCTTTCTCTCTCTCTCTCTCTGCTTGAAGATGAATAAATAAAATATTTTAAAAAAGAATGAATTCTGAGGGGACTAGGGAGATGAGCCATTGGGTAAAGTACTTGTTGCACAAGCATGAAGACCCAAGTTCGGATCCCAGCTTTCACAGAAAACCTGAGAGCAGTGGCATGTGCCTGAAATTCCAGAGCTGAGGAGGCAGAGAAAGAAGGATCCCCAGGGCTTGTTAGCTAGCTAGCGTAGCCAACTCAGTGAACTCCAGGTTCAGAGTGAGGCCTTGTCTCCAAATAATAAGGTGCAGAAAAATTGAAGACATGTGATGCCAACCTCTGTGATGTATTCTGAAAAGACAGACCTTGTCTCAGGCTCCTTTTGGTGTCTCTCTGCTTCCTGGCTCCCATTTGATGAACAACGTTACTTCCACAATGCCCTCCACCATGATAGACTGAAACATCTGAAACTGTGAGCCAAAAGAAATCCTTCCTCAGTTGTTTTCTCAGTTACTTTGTGTCTGTGCTGGGAACTGACACAGAGACCCAGTTTTCGCTACCTTGTTGCTGGCTCAAACACCTCACCAAAAGCAGCTTGTGGGAGGAAAGGGTTTATTTGGCTGGACTGGTGGGGAGGGAGAGAAGAAGAGGGCATGAGAAGAAAGTGGACATCACATGTGTCACAGCAGGTGGACAACAGCAGCAGGAGAGTATAACACCCCTAAGGCTGCTCCCAACAACACCGTCTGGGGACCTGTTGTTCAGAATGTGTGGGTTTGTGAAGGACACCTACTTTAAACCACCACAGGTACATTTCTGTGCACATGAGTGCTTCCATCTGTATGGCTCCTGGGTGGACAGGTGTTTGAACATATGAGAGAGGTGACAAACCCTCCTCCAGGGTGCTCCAGCTGATGTACAAGCTGGCCAACTTCTTGCTCAAGGGCTTCCTTTCCACATCCTGCTCAGCTCTACTCAAATGGAAAATCAACCTTTTTGGGTTTTCACCGTTGAATTGGTAAAAAATGATGTTTGTGCTTTCACACTGGAAGTCTCTCAGGGGAAGGCTGAGTGTCTTCAGATGGTTTGTTGTCATGGCCACACTTCTCACTGGCTGCAGCTCCGTCTTCTGCTCGTCATTTTCTGAGGGTTGAATAATGCACTTGTGTCATCATTTGTTGGTTTATAGGATTTAGAAATTATCTATTGATTTTTCCTTCAACTCAGGAGGACATTGCCCACTTAGAGGAACATCTTGTGTCTCCTGTAGCCTTCTGCCCCTCCTTCCTTCCTTCCTTCTCCTGTGTTTATAAAAATATTGCTGGTTGGTGCTTGAGAGATGGCTCAGCCATTAAGGCACTTGCCTGCAAAGCCAAATGACCCAAGTTTGATTCCCCAGTATCCATGTAAAGCCAGATGCACAAAATGGTGCATAAATAAAAGTATCTTAGAAAAGAATTTTTAAAAAATATTTTCTAACTTTCCCCTTATAGGAGTAACTTTTTGTTGTTGTTTTTTGGTTTTTTGAGGTAGGGTCTCGTTCTAGGCCAGTATGACCTGGAATTTGCTTCGTAGCAGTCTCAGGCTAGCCTCGAACTCACGACGGTCCTCCTAACTCTGCCTACTGAGTGCTGGGATTAAAGGCATGCTCCACCATGCCTGGCAATGTTTTTTTAAAAAATATTTTATTTATTTGAGAGAGATAGAGGCATATTGTGATAGTTTGAATAGATGCCACCCAATCAAATTTATTATAATTGTGTTATAATTGTGAATTGTCTCTAGCCTTCTGGCTGGAGGAGGTGTCACTTTGGTCTGACCTGGGGTCTGACCCTGAGGTATTTCTTTTTTTTTTTTTTTCGAGGTAGGGTCTCGCTCTAGCCCAGGCTGATCTGGAATTCACTCTGTAGTCTCAGGCTGTCCTTGAACTCACGGTAATCCTCCTACCTCTGCCTCCTGAGTGCTGGGATTAAAGGCGTGTGCCACCATGCCCAGCTTTTTTTTTTTTTTTTGGTGGTATTTCTAAACGTATTTCTAAATTTTGGATGCAAAATTCTAGGGATACATATGCAAAACAGCAGCCGGAACCCAAGTCTGGCAGTTCTTCTACATGTGAGTTACAGTGTGCTTGCTTGCTTTGGAGGTACTGGGCCTCTGTCTCTGCTTGGATCTGTGAAAAGGGGGCCAGCCTTTCCTTAACTTCCCCTGTATCTATTACTTCAAGAAATACTTTCCGGGCTGGAGAGATGGCTCAGCGGTTAAGGCACTTGCCTCCAGTGCTTAAGGCCCCGGGTTCAATTCCCCAGTACCCACATATGCCAGACCCACAAGGTGGTGTCCCTGGTTCTCTCTCTCTCTCTCTCTCTCTCTCTCTCTCTCTCTATCTATCTATCTGCTTGAAAATGAA
>PVHP010033560.1:0-19565 GCA_004024765.1 Zapus hudsonius
AGGGGCAGAAGATCAAGCCCTTTGACTGTTATTCCAAAAATAGAAAACAATTGCCATTTCAGGGCCGCTCTGACTAAATACTGCTGCTCAGAATACATCAACTGTGCATTTTGACAGAGTGATGCACAGTGTTTCTAGCACCACTGAGCTGAGAGTCCACACCCCTGCATGGCTTCTCCTTATGTGTTCCTGCCTAAATCTAAGTCTTATTGTATCTGGGATGAGTCGATCTGCATACATTATTAGGTGCTGTAAAATATGGTAAAAGACTCTGACTGGTAAACTGATAAATCATGCATTGGACATTTGGAAAGAGGACGAATGACTTCAAAGGAACCACATGCCTTTCAGTGAATAACCGTATCCCTTAAGTATACAGAAATCACTACTGGGGGTGGTGGCCGAGAAAGGGGCTGAAGAATGAGCTATTTTCTCAGCTCCTGACAGTAGGTATCACTTGGGTAAGCTAGTCAATTTGGAGACTATTCCAGAAAGGCCTTCAGTGATATAGACTGATATCCCTTCACATAGTATGTTCCCAAGAGAATACCTGGCATTTAGCAGGGAAAGGTAAATGAATAAAAAGACGGGCCGTCACACACAGTGCTCTGACATTTCAAAGTGTGCAGAGGGCTTCAGCTTGTATCAGCTTCTCCAAGGTCTGATAGAAAACAAACATTGCAGTTATTAAATGTTTCAAAGTGTTGACTCTAAAGCCTCAGGAGTTAAAGAAGTGACTAAACTCATATTATTTTGGATTTTCAATCATTTGTTTTAGTATTAGCTAGTAGTACCTGGATTTTCTTTTATATTAATCATATTAATGAAAATTAATATAAATATGATTCTCATTAAATGGTCTCCTTGGTGTATATACCATTTGTAGTTATTGCCCTCAGGATAGTACGCTATCGAAGAATTCTTTCTTCCTCCCCTCTGAGCTACGATCTAAGCTGTATATAAATTTCTTCATCTTAGGGACTGGGAGATAATGCTAATTTTTTTTTTTACTCTCCCAAACTGAAAATCATTTCTAGTTCTCACTAAAAAGTCAAAAAGTTTTTGAATGCCCATTACCAGCCTCCAATTTCAGATGATGTATCTCAGTCATATTCGGATGCATTGCTCACCCCATCATACCAGAACCTGTGTCTTTTGTGTTTAACAAAACACACACATTCACTGTTTCATGTTTCTTCAGCTTGTTTACATGCTTGGCCACTACACTCTGATATCTCTCTTAGATTGTAATCTTTTATTGAAAAAAGTGTCAATGCGGCTTTGCACAGACTTAAGCCAAACCATTATCCTATTTTTTTTTAAATGCAATTAGAGTTTCTGGCACATTGTTCTCAGCAAGGTTCTTCTGGCCTTTTGTAGGATTTTGGAGTGTGAATGCCTTCATAAAGATAAGTCACTTCTTGAATAGGTGTAGTGTTGTCTCTGATGTGTTCCTCTAAGACGTCTCTAAGAGCGATCCCTAACCAATTCAGAGTACATAATTTTTCTTTCCAGAAAAACACATGTTCAAAAATTTTGACTGATTGTTAAATGTGACTGAGACAGCATAGCTCTAACGTCCAACAAAACAAAGCCAAAGACTAAGGACTGCTGTTGTGGCACAGAGGTAGAAAGATGGCTGTAAGTTCCAGGCCACAATGAGACTGTGTCGCAGTCAGACACACGCCGCTGGGATGAATCTCCAAATCAGACATAGTTTATGGGAGGAAAAGATTTATTTGTAGCAATAGTTACAGAGGAAGTTCGAGAATGCAAAAGAGGCTGATCCCCTTTCACAGGTCCAAGCAGAGAGAGAAACACATCAACAACAAGATACACACAGAACAGCAAACAGGCAGGAGGGCCAAAGAGAATTTCTACCTCTTTATATAGCCTTAGGGTGGCGTCTTGCAACCCTTCCCCAGACTTAATGACTTCCTGAGTCTCTGGAATTTCCTTCCTGCACTGCCCACACAGGAAAGGATGCTTCTAGCTTCTTTGAGCTTCTTTACATCCTGCCCCCTACTGTGCCCACCCCAAGATAATTAGAAAGATCAAGTGGACAACAAAACCTAACCATCACAGACTGCATAGTGAATTCCAGGTCAACCTGGGCTAGAAGGAGAACCTACTTTGAAAAACAAAAAACAAACAAACAAAAAAAGTCCAATCAAACAAATAAGCAAAAACCAAAAAGCAAAAGACTATATTGAGTAATATGCAAAATAATGACATAAATGTCCTTAACTCTAAAAACAATGAATCATATTGAACCACTGTAGAAAAAAGCCCATGAAACCTCTAAAGTGTTCATCACTGGAATCCCAAGTGGAGTCCCACCTTCAGCAGATGTGATAGGACCATTTCCTTTCCTCTGCCATATTCATTGTTCTTTAATTCCTAAACATTTTGAGGAGTTCTTGTAAACCTGCCTGTAAGTGTAAAGTTTTTGATGTCTCCCATCTCATTCCTCACCTCAATGACATGCATTAATTAATAAAAGAAAAAAGAAAACAGCAGGATTTGCAAATCATATATAAGCACACTTTCCCCCCTTAAACAGAATTACATCTTACCTGTTTATTAGGATCTAACATTTTTTTCATCATTTTAATAAACATGTAGTCAAAAACATATGTATACATATGCATATTATTTTTATATATCATTGTCAATTTAATACAATTAATTTTTAGCTGATATGCCTTTCCTTGTTCTTTTTCTTTTCTTTTTTAAATTTTATTTATTAAAAAAAATTTTTCCTAAGTAGGAGCTCACTGTTGCCCATGCTGACCTGGAACTCACTCTCTAGTCCCAGGCTGGCCTTGAATTCAGAGCCGTCTTCTATTTTTGCCTCCTGAATGCCAGGATTAAAATTCTGTGCCACCATGTCCAACTAATGCCTTTTCTTTTTATCTACTATGAGAGAATCTGTTGAAGTATTGATTTTAAGGTTCAAATACTTGATTAGGATCCAAGTTGATTTTTACTTTATTCTTACTTTCACTGTGTATGTAAACATTCTTTTTTTATATAAAGCTTTCAAAACTTAGAATATAATGGAAACTCTTAATTTTAATTTTTGTTTTACCTAAATTTAAGTTTTCTCGGAATAATTCCTTAGGTTATTTTCAAAACAGTGAAATTGTTTAAGTTTATGATATCATATTAATCATTAGTGAAAGAAAAAAGAAAACAGCAGGATCATATATAATCATTTTACAATAGCATATATTTATACAGGTAAATTTATATGATTATATATTTTCCATTGAAATGATTAAATGTTTGCAAAACATTCTTTTGTAAGGATTTTTGTAAAAAGATATATAGTCAGTAATGAAATTTCCTTATATTTACATATTTGATTATTATTCAGCTCCTCCTACATGTCCCAGTGCTGCAGTTCTGAAAGTCAACCAGTCCTCCAAACAGAACTGGAATGCACCATCCGTCAGTGTCGGCAACCTCTTTGCACCAACCGCAATACCTTTGAACTTAGAATTTCCTTTAGATGTATTTTTTCAATTACCCAGAAAAGTTTGACTAACAACAACACTTGCTGATTCCCATTCAACAGAACTCTTATTTTTTCCTCTCTCCAATCTTGCAGATCAGAAAAGCCTCTCACTTGTGTTTGATTCTAACACCTGCTTCTGTTTTTATTCCCCAATCATGGCATTCAGTTTCACTTTGTAGAGATCATATTTGATCTTGTCTTTTATCTCTGAGAGTAAACGCAAGTCAATACTTCTGACCATCCATTGCTTTTAGGCTGTATGTGCCTGGAAATGGGAGTTTTACATTTCAATTACGTTAAGTCCACTCATACCCAAACATATGTAGAGAAGATAGCTCAGAAAAAGAGCCAACCTCTGTCCTCTGTTTTCATACAATATATTATATAATCTATATGAAATGGTTCAGAAATGATTATCCAATTACCTGATGTTGCTTCTATTGTTTAACGACTTCCTGAAAGCAGAATGAGGCTACTTGGGGGAAAAAGATGAGAACGTAGGGGAGAAGTATGACAGGGGAATGACACCAACCAAAACTATTTATGGAAATTTCTCATGTTCCAATTACTTTTTATGATGATAAAAACAAATGAATAGGTTATAGTTAGCAAGATGCAGAGATTTATTCTTTGAGGAGGTGACAAACACTATAAAGTCCTATAGATGGCACCTAATCTTACAGGGCCTGTGTCCTGACATGAGGCACTTTATAACCTATTATTTTTTATAGATTTATAATCTATTTTCGGCAACACTGTGATGGCACACGTGGGTGCTCTGGGAGGAGGACAAGAAGCACAAGCAGGAAGGGCCCTGTTGGGAACTGAAGCCACACCTTGGTCTTTACATCCCAGCATCCAAAGCTGTGATAATTGTGTTACTATTTTGAAGCTATCCAGCCCTTGATGTTTATTATGGCAACACCATATATTGATAGATAGTAATGAACATAATTCTTTAATCTGGGAATATCCTGTAATTAGAACTTGAATGTGGTGAGACTTTTTTTTTAATTTGTGGAACTGAGCAGAACATATGACATTTTATTTGATTGAAATCCATAAATAGATGTCTTGTCAACTGAAATTATGTGATTGAATTCATTTATTTTGCTTTACAGATGAAAATAAATTAGGAAAAGGTATGATCTTAAGTCATATCTAAATTGTGTTAAATTCTTCTCAAATGATCACACTTATTAACGTATCTACCTCTACCTCAAAAGGAAACGTCAAAATATACCAAAATTACAACAATAAGAAAAGGTTTTCTTAATGTAATTTGAATTCTGTTTGTGTTTATTGGTATGTAGATAGTATAAAAACTACCAAAATTATATTGTCACTATTTGATTATCTTTCTTTCATGCATTGTACACATGGAGGGACAGGAAGCAAGTAGGATGAACACAGAGCAGAGATTCTACTGAACAAAGTACAAACATTTGAAATGGGTGGATATATGAGTGCATGGATAAAGCCTTGAACCCACTTGGGACTTAATTAGAGCAGTAATTGAGAATTATTCACCACCATTAAGAAAATGTGAGGGAATATCTGAAGCCAACATAATTAATGCAAAAGTAGAAAGAGAAAACACTACAAGTATATACCAGAATTTGATAGGGGAGATAAAATATCAAAATATACAAAGGATATTATAAAAATACCTAACTAAATAAAGTAGGGTCACGTCAGCCTTCCATGATATCATTGTAAAAATTTGAAAAGATTTAAGCATCAAAAATTCCAGATTTAATATTATGATCTTTCAAAAGTGATAACTGTGTAGAAAGCTAAGAGCAGTGAACACTGAAGATGAGCCACAATTAGAATACGGCAGACAAAAGTTATTAGATCATTTTATATGAGTGTACCATACAGATGTGTTGTCAGTCTAATGCATATGATAGAAAATATATATTAAGAAACAATTAGAAGAAATAATCAATGATCAGGTTAATGCATGTGGTAGTTTTTTTCCCCTGAGAAAAGCAAAACAAGACAATGGGAAGAAACTGGAATGATCTTGTAAGCACCAGGGAAAAAGGACGAATGAAATACTAAACAGAGAAAAGTAAAATACAAAGCAAACAATCAAAAAAATCCACAAATACACATAGATCCTCTTGACTGGAGAATTAGCAGGTATATAGTTTTTAAAGATGTTGCTTCAATTGTCTCAAAGGAAGTGAGAGCTTAACATAAAAATAGCATTTTCTTTAGTAAATATGCAAATCCTCATGAGCATGCTAATATGTTAAATGTATATTCAAAGCATATTGCTGAATAGTCACAAAGGAAAGTAAAAATCAGATAATTAAAAATAAACATGAATAAAAGAGGCTTGCTATATGATGACTGAAAATTCAGGAATATTGTGTTCTTTATACTTATTACAATTTGCTGTTGTTAGAGAAAATGGGCATATAGAAGGGGAAATTTCCAAGGACATTATTATTATTATTTAAATATTTTATTAATTCATTTTCAAGCAAAGAGAGAGAGAGAGAGAGAGAGAGAGAGAGAGAGAGAGAGAGAGAACCAGGGGGCATGCTTAGTAGGTCCTGGGGAATTGAACCTGGGGCCTTAGGCACTGGAGGCAAGTGCCTTAACCACAGAGCCATCGCTCCAGCCCTCCAAGGACATTATTGAAGGTGTTGTGAGGGTCTAGTTTAATTAGACAGCTTTGTGGTAGGTAATTAGAGATGGCTCACTAATGATCTTAAGTCACAACTTTGCCAGCCTGTCATCTCAACTTACCCCAACTAGCTCAGCTCATCCCCACCTGTTTCAGTTCACCCAATCAAATTCCTCTCAGGTGTGCTCCTTGCCTGGGAGGGGGCAGGTCTCCACCTTCCAAGCCAAGGCTGGGCTATCTGGCACAGGTGAACGATAACATCCAGAGAGCAGAATTCTAACTTGAACTCACTGGAAAGCTCTGGAACTTCCTAGTCTTAAACTATACCCCACATCTGGGCTCTCCAGTAAGGTTATTTCTCTCCAGCACTGGCAGCCTGCCAATGTGGGATTTCTTTTTATCAGTTTTTCCTTTTATTTTTTTTAATTTCCTTTTGCATATGTGTGCCTTTTAAATCCATTTTTATACTTTTTTGTGATGGTCGTTTTTACCAACTGGTGAACTTTCCCTGATCTCCTGGTCACTTTCCCTTTCCTCGTTGGTCTTTTTATTTCCCTCGTGTCCCTGTCATGCGTGAATAGAGTGTGATGTATTATATAGAGCATTCTTAGTCTGAGCTGCCAATTCTTTGGTTCATTAAAAAAAAAGTCAGGGTTTGGGGTTGGAGAATTCTTTCCCAAAACTCTCTGTCCCATATCAGTGTGGCCTAATTTCTTCTTGTTACTTACAGTAAAAGATAAAAGAGACACATTGCTGTTCAACAAGAAATTATTGAACATGAAGGGAATGAAGCCAGCTGCACTGGCAGGTCATCAGCTCGAGCAGACTGCAAAAGATGCCTAGAAGGAGAGATTCCCAGACTAAAGCAGGCTCTGTGGAGAAAGGCACAGGCATGGCTGTTGATGACCACCTTTGGCTCCAGCCTCAGAAAGTGACAATAAAAGGCTCTTTGTGAAGCTTACAGGTATGACTCAGACCCCTCCAAGGATATAGATTCCAGCAAGCTCTAAGCCTCTGTCCTTTGGTTATCATTTCTGGTTGTTCTTTTATTCTTACTCAGTAATTCTTTGGGACTTCCTCAACACTCTTATTAGCATTATTCATTTTAGAATACATTCCAATATGTTGCTCAAACTAACACTTGCATATTGCAAGAATTTTCCTCCATTCCTTTATTCTAAGAGGTACTGTGTTTAATATACTATCTACTGTCCATATCTACTTTAACCCTTGAAATGAACAGATATCTTGGCAGATGATATGCCATCTTTTCTTTCACCTCCCAAAGTCAGTATCTGATAAGATAATCCTAAAGCACTAGTGATATAAATAGAACCTAGATGGATTCAATTTTTTTAAATTTATTTTTTTTCTGATAATCAGAAACACTGTTTGAACCAGTCTCGTGATGACACGCCCAGTTCCATCCTCCATACCCTAAGCCTGATTTTCTTTTCATTATTTTTATTTTCCCCAGCATTCTGATAAACTTAATTCATATTATCCCTATTTTAAAGGTGTTCATATTCATGCTCAAATGAGAATTTCATTTTTATTTGAAAAGATCAGTTAGCAATACCCTAACTGAAAATCCTTCAAAGGTTGTTCATGATAATTAATAGAATAAATAAACACAAATAAGGCTTGAAAAAAATCAATTTTCAACACATTTGGTTTGCTGTTTTTCCAAATATAAACCTTAAGCATGTTTTAACACATTATATTTGTTTGAACTTATATAGGGAATTCCTTTATGATTTTGATGCTAATATGTTAATCTTTTTTAAATCTTCTTTTCCTTCATTGGAGGTAAATTCTCTTGTATCACACAGCTCATTTTTCACCACACACTGTGATTTAATATTCTTATGCCCTCCCTTTTTGAAATCATCATGTATGGAAATATTCTTATTTCTAGGAAATACAAAGAATAAACCAAACCTGGTTGTGGTAGTTTCAAGTTAGAACCGGGACTTCATATAACTTCTTAGTAAATACCCTTAGAAGTCCTCAATAATTGAGAATAAATGGCAACAAAGCAATGAAGAAAATACTTGTAAATTGATCAATGTGCCAGGCACTGTTTGATTCTGTCCTCAGTATATCCAATGTAACCAGGCAAAGGTTCAGTGTTGGCAATGCAATGAATAGTTCATTTCCTGTCCAATGTGTTTTTTTCTAGAACTTATATTGCTTAAAATCTCAAGTTTTATATGATTGTTTGTCTCTTTTAAACACTTAACTAAAAGAGGAAAACACATTTTAATGTCAGCTCTTTTCCTCACAAAAAAAAAGAACTGCCTTCTTTGAATGCTGTCCTCACGTCCAAGGTGGACAGCATCCTATGTGTTGGTGTACTTTCCAAGACCTCTCATTGCAACTGTCTTTCCCCCCAATCTCTCCCTCTCTTTCCCTGGCCACCCTGTGCATGTGTGCATGCATATAAGTAGAAGCATCTACCATTGAAAACATGGTTGGTAAATGTAGATTCCACACTATGGCAGATTTAGATTCTCTATTTTCTTCTTAGCATGAGTAACATCTTACATATTCAAGTATGGAAATGATGAGAACAGCACAGGAACAGGATGGAAAGGAAACAGCCATGGCTGGTGATTTTAAACATAAGGATGTAGAGTCACTGTATGTAAATAGGCAGAATGAAGTGCATGGCCTTAGAAACTGCATGGTTTCCTAACACAGAATTAGCCTCTGCTATCTAAAGGAAATTTTGCTTTTAAGTAAAGGTGGTAATGAATCAACATCTCTCAGCTAAGAACAGAGGTGGAGACACACATCCTATGTCAGCCATTCCTCAGCACCTTTAGTGATCAAAGAAACCAGTGATACCTGACGCCTATGGTGATATTCCCTGAGAAAGGAAGAACACAACCAGAGTTGGTACTAAAAAATTATCTGGACAAAGCTGGGACTTCTGGAAGAAAGACTATGGCCTCTAAGGATTCAAGGTTTATGATATTGTATTACAAAGAGCAATATGGAAACATCTTTTAAACATCATTTAGAATTTGGAGTCATCTTTTGAATTGTATTCGACAAAAGAATGTTTATGAGTCCAGGTCCCCATTCCTTCAGAATATGCCTTTATTTGAAAACCATGCAAGCATGGAATGATCACAGCCTGCCCATACTGAACTTTTAATTCTGTCCCCAGGGTGGTAAGGCAACCAATTGATACTACTTGTAATAGCTTTATTTTTCTTTCCTTCCTTCCTACCTTTCTTCATTTCTATTTCTTGTTTATGACAGCCCTAGGAAACCAATGCAGTTTAATAATTTCTCTGTTTTATTGTATGTTTAATTGTAAATCTGTTTTCTCTGGTTTTTACATTCTATCTGATGCCTCTAATGGAACTTTTCCTCCACAGAAATATGTTAAGCATTTGTGTCTAGATTTTTAAGATAAATTTATTTTATAATTCTATTTAACATAAATACTTTATTAAGGACAATATTCATTAATGCCCTACTATATAGCATGCAAAAATAACAAATGACACATTCTCTTTTGCTTCGATTTAAATCACACTATTTAAGTCTTATTAATGGGTTTCACATAAATTATCATATGGAGTAATTTTGCTACAAGAAACTCAGACAACCTCATTGTGTGTGTGCATTTATCTTCAGTACCACGTCACTTGCCCACATCTTCTCATTTCCATTTTCAACGTTGTGAATCTAGTTCCATTTATGAAGCAACAAAGCAAACTTGTGTTGTTTTCCATTTGTTAATGCAATATAATTTTTAGAATAAGCAAGATATCATTATTATTATATAACAATTATAGGAATTAGGATAAGATTAGTGGAATGCGGATTTTTGTAGGAATCAAAATTTATTTTCTTTTTGTTCCAATGATTGGATAGTTAAGCTATCAAAAGGAAAACAGTGAAATAAGTATATCTGGAAAACAATGGAATCTTATCTCCACTCATAAGTGGACTCATTAGCTAAGATGCTGGACTCTCAGCAATTACCAAAGCTCCCCTGAATCAGTGACTGCAGGTGCTTTTAATATCAATTGAGGGATGAATCTTACCGACAAGAAGGCTCAGTATTTAAGAAAAAGTTATATTAAATGAAAAAAAAGCCAGATTGGAGGGAAAAAAAAGTAGAAATGTATACATAAAGCAAAGTTTATTGTATAGAAAAAAAAAAAAACAGAAAGAAGAGCTACTATTTCAGTGACTTCAACAGTTCTTCCACTGGAAAGAGAAAAGCAAAAGAATAAAATAACACTTCAAGGTAGAGAGAAGTCCTGGAATGTGGGTCGCCAATGAGGGCCTTTGTCTTGGAGATTATAAGGCTTTTTGGCGAGATAAATAAGCTGATCTTTAAAATGACTGAACTGAGGTAAGGAGAGGTAAAGTCCTCCTCTCGTCACCAACCCATATGAGGTGTCCATGAGTCTCCTTTTCCATCAGGGCAGATCATGTTCTCTGAGTCACTGGTGAGGGTTCAAGGGCCTTCTAATACTTCACAAGGGAGAAGCGAAGCTAATTCAAAAACAAAAACTAATTGATCCTTACTATAACTTATACACAAATCAACCTATACGACATTGGGGTCGGCATATGGATAATGTATTTTTTTTCTTTATTTACATATTGCTACTTGTCAGATGGTCCATATAGTTTTAAAGAAATAGAAAATGTTCTTCTATAGATATAGCATTAATTGGTTATAATGTAGGCTTCTCTGTAGCATTTATTAAACTATAAAATATATTCACTTAATAATCATGCCTTTAGTTATCTGGTTTTCAAAATATTTATGGTATAATGGTCATTATATAAATAAGATTTTCTTTCATTTTTCTTCGTAATGACATACTTGATTTAAATGAATAAGGTGCATCAAATCTGTTTATATATGAATGACATTTAAAAAAATCCTAATATGTGTTTCTAGAACTGAATTCTTTCCTAATCTAATCACTACCTTTATCTTCAGCCTTAGAAAAAATCCTTTGTTTTCTTAGAGCCAACTAATTAGCTGTCATTGTGCTATTGAACATAAAAATATAATTTTCAAAACTTCATTTGCTAGAAGTGCATACAAATTTTAATTACTTTGCTTCTTAAGAATAATGAAATGTCAATTTAAACAAACTTGATAAATTAAAAATCTTTTGATAAACCTATTTGCAAATGATGTATTTTAATATGTGATATCAATAAAAATGTTGACTATTACCCATACATGAGACAAAATAATACAGCATTTATCTTTGTCTGTTATGCTTTTAATGAAGCTTGACTTACATTTGTTTTCCTAAGGAAAAATAAAGTAACACAAAACAAAAACAGGATGTGCATGAGGTGAAAACACTGTAATTTTTTATGTCTGTGTGTTTGCGTGCATGGTGCATGTGTTTGCATGCATGCTTTTCTGTGTGTAGATTCATTTGTATGGGAGTGCATAAACAGGTCTGCTTATAGGCACTTAGAGACAAGAGGACAACCTGTGTGTTTTCCTCAGGAATACCATCCGTAACTTTTTGAGAGATTATGTCACTTATCTCACCACTTAGGATAGACTTGCTGGCCACCTAGCTCCAGTGATCTTCCTATCTATGACTCCCTAGTGCTGTGGCCATAAACACGTGGTTAATGTGGATTGAACTCCAGTTCTTAAGCTTATAAACCAAGCACTATACACACTTAGATATTTCCTAAGCCATGACAAGCTCCAAATTTTACCAAAGGTGCACTTTTCCTGATTTTGTTGGAGATTTCAGTTAGTCAACAGTTTATTTCTTTCATTCACTATAGATACTGGTGAGAATAAAACTAATGAACTTTGATATGGAAATTTGTTTCTAAGTGATAATGAAATATTAACACTTTTTATATTGGCTGTGTAGAGGCACAAGCTTCACACACAGTGCTCTAAAAGAGAAATTGAAATAAAACAAAGGTGTGTTATTCATTTAGAGACAAAAACAGACACATTTATGTCTCAGAATACTCCACATAATTCTTGGTACAATTAATATATTTTGTTCACATAATAATTAATAGGCACCCTTAATATAGCTTTTCTTAGCCAATCATATCTCCCACAAGATAGTTTGCAAGTCTATATTCACACATAAAAGGAAAAATGGGTTTTGTTCCCTAGGTTTTCTACTATTTAAGCTTACACTGTAGCTAACTGTATGTGTTTAGTGTGTAGATAGTTTGTATAATTAAAACCTTTGCCTTGAGGACTGTGGAGATAGTGTGAGAAATGCATACATTGCACCTATGAGAATCTGAGTTGAATACTCAAAACCGATGTAAAATGCATGGTGTCAAGCCCTTATTATCCCAAACTGGGTAAACAATGAAAGAGATTCCGGAAGCTCACCAGCCAGCTTTTGTACCCCACTTGCCAAGCTCTACAACAGTTAGAGATGTTCTCATAAAAGGTGGATGGACAGTCAGTGTTTCTAAGAATCAACTCCTGAGAATATCCTCTGGCCTTTATGTATACATCTACACACCCTCACACACAAACATGTACACATGCATATTACTTCATATACATGTACACACTCTGACATATAAACAAACATGTACACATGCATATCACTATTTATATATGTACAGACCCTCACACACAAACATGCACACATGCATATCACTACATAAATATTTACAGACCCTCACACACAAACATACACACATGCATATCACTACATATGCATGTACACAACCTCACACACAAACATGTACACATGCATATCTCTACCTACATATGTACACACCCTCACACACACAAACATGTACACTTGCATATCACTACATATATATGTACACACCATCATGCAAATATACATATGCACATGCAAGTCACAGATGCAAAAATTGCCTTATATTACAAACTAAATGACAGCATTTATATAAAATACAGTAAAATATATCTGTGAGGCAAAATACATAGTCACATAGTATTATGTATTTATAGATGCAGTACATTTCAAATTAACAATACTAAATTATAAAATAAAAATCGATCTATAAAAGCTAATCTCTAGTGTTTAATATAACTGACTATGGAAACAAAAATATTAAACATCAATATTTTGGAGTTACGGTCTCACTCTAGCCCACAATGACAAGGAATTAACCGTGGAGTCCCAAACTGTTCTTGGACTAATATTGATGCCTCCCGAATGTGGGATTAAAGGTGTGGGCCACCATGCCTGGCTTTTATCAACAATTTTTCATATTTTATTCATTATTTACAAGCAGAGAAACACTGAAGATGAGAGAGAGAGAGAGAGAGAGAGAGAGAGAGAGAGAGAGAGAGAGAGAGAGAGAGAGAGAGAGAGAGAGAGAGAGAGAAACACCAGGGCCACCACCTTGTGGGTCTGGCTTATGTGGGTCCTGGAGAATTGAACCCGGAGCCTTAGGCACTGGAGGCAAGTGCCTTATCAGTCACACCAGGGCCTCCAGCCACTACAAACTGACTCCAGATGCATGTGCCACCTTGTGCATGTGGCTTTACCTGGATACTAGGGAATCAATCCTGGGTCTGTAGGCTTTGCAGGCAAAGTCATTTCTCCAGCCCTGTGTGCTTCCCTTAGTGATAGATTCAGTTGATATCATTCATTTAGTTCCAGGCTCTCTTCTTTCAGTTAAAAGCATCACTACAGGAAAGGGTCTGGTTTCACGGGGAAATGAAATGATCTAAAAAATGCAATAATTCCAGGCAATGAGATGGGAGGGAGGCTAGTATCTCTGCTGACAGGACTAAAGAGTATGATTTTAGACGGGGCTTTCATGAATGAATCTTGAGTGATTAATCTTGATTGACGACCAGAGAGTGTCAAGCTAAACATTAAGATTTTGGCTTATAATCGTCACTTACCTACAATTGTATTGAGGTAGCATACAGAATCTCTAAAAACTACTTGAACAAATTTGTGATTCAACAAATAAGTACAGATGGTTAGTGGATTTCATTGATCCTGGCTATAAAAAGTAAACTAAGCATAATTTCCAAACTTCTCACTGTTTTAATATAGGAAAACAAAAGTGCTCCATCACAGAATGATCACACCACAAATTTGTACAGAGCAATATGGTTTCAGGGTAGATGAAGACAATTGCATTGCTTTTATACTTTACAAGATAATTAGCACTGGAAAATTAGCAGGATGGTTAGAAAATATTTCTCTGGGCATAAATCAGCTATAGAAACAACTGCAGGTTGAATTAAATACCAAAAAGCATTAACCAATGGGCAATGGTAATTCATCATAGAAAAACAAATTGCTGGTTTTCTAAATGTTTTATT
Source organism: Zapus hudsonius (assembly GCA_004024765.1). Taxonomy (NCBI): domain Eukaryota; kingdom Metazoa; phylum Chordata; class Mammalia; order Rodentia; family Dipodidae; genus Zapus; species Zapus hudsonius. The sequence goes on from PVHP010033560.1 coordinate 14,473, forward strand.
AGATTCTTTATAGTTCTTATGAAAGAATTACCTAACAAAGTAAAAACTTCTTTGGGAAAAGTTTAAGGAATTAGAATAAAAAAATTTTTAAGTGCTTTATCCAAGAGGTTTAAAGGGAATGCCGAAAAGCTATTTTGAAATAATATCTAATTATGTATTTTGATAATAAAATAATTTAAAATGCATCCAATAACAAAAATAAGTATGTATCTATGTGTGATGATATGTATACATGTGTGCATAGACATAGAAGATAAAGACGGAAGTATATATACTTTTATTTCATTCAGTGGTGAAACATTCATGTGAACATTATGTAGTGTAATTACAACAGTGTGAACATTCCTCTTATCTTCAAGTTAAAAGTAATCAATTTTCAAAAAAAAATAAATCAAATGTTTTCTCATTGATTTTTATATATTACTGTCATAAATTAGGTGATACTGGATTTAATATAAATAATAAATTAAAGTTTAAGTTGCAAAATTAACTAAAAAAACTAAGCATGTCAAAATTGATAATCACCCATGTGTGGTGAAAATCACACAGGCCACCAAAACAAAATGACTAAAGTTTAGTAATTTTTAGGAATCATCCATTTACATTGCATCTCAGTGTTCAGGGGCTTCACTAAGGGTAGGTTGAAATTAGTCATGTTGAAAAATCACCAACAAAAGTCATCTACGTTAGGAATAATTTCCAGTTATTCCTTACCTTCTCCCTAATACTTAAAACATGCCACTGGTTCAGTTGATTTCTGTATCATTTTAAAATATAGCCCTCATTAATTCTGCCAGTATTCTGTAATCAGCTTTCCCTACTATACCATGAAAATAGCAATGCCTATTTTTTATATTTTGTTAAGACAACTGAGAATATGATATCTTTTAAATAAGAAAAAAAACCTCACCTAAAATGTATTTGTCATTTAGAATGTTTATTAATACTGAATTCCATTGGTGTTTTTTTAACTGAATTCAGAAGCCTGTAATTAACCTTGAGGATAAAATATGTAGTAAAAAGTCAGGGTGTAATTAGTAAGTGGAAAGCGGCAGATTCAACTTTTTTTGTAATTCAGTAGAAAGCCTTGACTCAAAGAGTCTAAAAGAAAGGTTACTAAGCTTTAGATTAGAGGACCAAAAATTATGTGTGTGTGTGTGTGTGTGTGTGTGTGTGTGTGTGTGTGTCCCATGCGTGCCTTTGGTCTTTAAAAATGCACTTTATGGATAATGTATTAGGTGCTGGTCTCAATGACTGGAGGCTAAACAAAGGTAGTGAGCGAGGCTGTATGGTGCAGGTAAAGGATGAAAGATGAGCTTTCTGATTTTACCTAATATAAAACAAACCAAAAATAACGAACTTAAAGTTTAAAATCATTTGATGTTCTCTTAAAATCAGCTACAATTTATGGCACAATTGCAGTTACTACTTTTCTGAGGTATGTTCTAAAACATTCTGTTTCTTCATCTTGCAGGCATTTCTCCATTTTTGCAGAGAGAAATGATTCACTTATGCCCTATATTCATGAAATAATGAGCAAAAATATTCTCCATTTAGAGGAGATATTTTTGAAAACACTATAGTGCATAGTCAAGCTAATTTATTTAGTGTTTCCTAGCTTTCAAATTTTATGACTACTCAGCCAAGCAGTCATGTGTGCTGTAGAATTTTGATAATTTCTGATATTGTTGTGGAGTTTCCTTAGTATATTTATTATGATGCTGAAATTATTAGTATGAATTTATTTAGTAAATAAGTTTGGGCTTTATAGGAATTTGAATCTGATAAAAATAACAACTAGTCAAAATATAAAATATTACTAGTTTGGAAATCTTGTTTCAATATTAGTATAAAAGTTTCTTTGGTATTTGAAACCTTGAAAAGTTTAAATTTATATGTTTACAAAAACCTAGTGAGTATAACAATTTTATCTAGGTTAAACAGCAATGTATTATAAGCTGAATATCAAATAATTTTGTTTTAGTATTTAAGTGTGAATTTTTTATTTTATTATATAAATTGAATATGTTAGCATTGAGCTTTTTGGAAAATAATCTTTAGTAGTGTGATATGAATTTTCTCATAAATGAATATATATTGAAATTAATCAGTGTTAGCATTGTGATTGAACAATGAACTCATTGATATACATGTCCTGAAAGGAAGTACAAAACATTTAGTGATCAAGTGGCTAAATTTCAACTTTTATTCTACAATTTTCTGGTCATCTGCATCAGATTATTATGAACAGAAACAAACCACCTTGCGAGTTCTGAATCGAAAACTTAATTCTGGTAAAATGAGTGTTGGTTTCATGCTTTTCTAATGAAGTGTAATCTCCTGTAAACATCCTATGAGACAATTATATTGTTGAAATTAGTAAAAGCTGATATTTAATGAAATTATTAACTCTACACTTTCCAATTTTTGTAGACAACAGGGTTTCAAGTACTATTAATATGGGCTTAGTTATACACATATTTTATTCTAAATATTTTATTTAAGAAAATTTATTCAAGAATTTGTTCAGAATGAACTTAAATGGTGATAATGGGTACGTCTAAGTTGGAATCAAGAAGAGAGGAGACATTCACAGGGCTTAAAGACAGAACTGATAGATATAGATAGATAGATGATAGACAGATCAATAGATAGGTAGATGATAGATAGATGATAGACATAGAGAGATGGATATTTGATCTCCATAGATAGAGAGATAGATGATAGATATAGATAGATATAGATATAGATAGATATAGATATGGAAATATGTACCAATTATAGTAGAAAGATAAAGGAGATAGCATAGAGAAAATGTAATGTTTCATGTAAAATCATTAGAATAAATAAATTAAATTTTGTTCCCGAATTTATAAAAGAATATGACCATTTATGTCACTTAATATGTATTCAGAAGTGTTATTTGGCATAATAGCATCAAATCCATATAACAAAATTCAGGGATGGAGAAATGGCTCGGCACTATAGGAACTTTTATGGAAAGACTGACAGCCTGGGTTGTATTCTATAGTCCTTTGTAAAGCCAGATGCAGAAAGTGGCACATGCTCCTGAAGTGTGTGGCAGCTGCTGGAGGCCCTAGTACACCCCTTCTCTCTCTCCCTCTCTCTTTCCTCTTTCCTCTCTCTCTCTTTCTGTATCTCTCTCTGCATCAAAAATAGATAGATAGATAGATAGATAAACCAATGAGAATACATTCAAATTCAGTAAATCATATTTGAATTATTTGATTTCCCTGCTAATATGTTAGCCTTCAATGCACTTTGCTTATATTAATGGCGATTATTCATTTTATTGAAAAATATAATGTTGAACAAAAATTATGTCTCAAAATGACAATTTCTTCATTATTCCTTAGAATTTTGGAGAAAAAAATTCACAGACAAAATTTTAATGTTTAAAATTTTCTTCTCCACCTTTTGCAAAAGTTACAGTGGCTCAAATCCACAAAATTATTTTTTAAATTTAAAAATATTATTTGAACAATATCTCTTCATTATAGACTCACACCAAGCAGTGCTAATTTTCATTTGGTGTTTAGCCATTTGTCTAAAAGTGATTATCAAAATATTTTCTGTAGTGATTTAGTTGCACCTAAATAGCTGATATAAACATTTAAATCATTATAATAACATGATATTCACTCATTGTGGTAAGAGAGTAATCCATTTTACATCATAGGCAGAGATAAATTTCTAGTAATGATTGGATATTTCTTCATTTTTCTTGAATATGCTATGCATATTCAAGAAATTACTCTCCCTCTCTGCTTGAAAAATGAATAAATAAAATATTTTTTTAAAAAGTGGCTGGAGAGATGGTTCAGCGGTTGGGGCACTTGCCTTCAGTGCCTAGGGACTCGGGTTCAGTTTCCCAGGACCCACGTGGGCCAGACCGGCAGGATGGTGGCTTTGGTGGATTCTCTCTCTCTCTCTTTCTCTCTCTCTCTCTCTCTCTCTGCTTGAAAAATGAATAAATAAAATATTAAAAAAAAGAAATTGACATTTTATGCTCTAGTCTTGTTTGTGAAGAGCCAGTGACTCCCTGCAGAGCTGTTTTTGGGAGAACACTGTGAGGATATTTGTCTCTGAATTTCACTGAAGGCATGTCTCCTTCCCAGTTATCAGAATTCAAGTCCAGTTCCATCAGAGTTCATTTCACCTATCACTACTTGATTTACTATATTCAAAATGGCTAACTAGGGGGCTTGAGAGATGGTCCACCAGTTAATGTGCTTGCCTGAAAAGCCTAATAAACCAGGTTCGCTTCCCCAGCACAAAATGGTGTATGCTTCTGAAGCTCCTTTGCAGTGGCTAGAGGTTCTGCCATGCCCATTCTCCCTCTCTGTCTCTTTTTGTTCTTTCTTTCTCTCTCTCAGTCTCTTTTTGTTCTCTCTCTCTCTCTCTCTCTCTCTCTCTGCTTGCAAATAAATAAATAAGTTTTAATGGCTAACAACAGACAAAATGTATTCAGTTATTCTCCAATATTAGTGTGCAAATCTTTTATCTGTGTGCTATCATATATCCCTGATTACACAAGGGAAACTGTGAATATTAAATTTGACACAGCTTTCTCTTTGCTGCAACAAAGAACACATCCAAAAGCAGCTGATTGGATGATTGAGTTTATTTTGGCTTGCAGACTCTGGGGGTAACTCATGGCAAGAAAAACGATGGCATGAGCAGAGGATGGACATCACCTCCTGGCCAACATCAGGTTGACAGCAGCAACAGGAGAGTGAGCCAAACACTGGCAAGGGGTAGCTAGCTATAACCCCCTAAACCCAAGCCCAACAACACAGCTCCAACAAGGTTTTAATACCAAACTGTGGTCTGCTGCGGATGGAGCATTCAGAACACATTAGTTTGTGGGGGACACCACATGGTTTGATTCAGGTGTTAACTGAAGTTTGTACAGAATTTGTTGGCCTCCCTGCATGCAGTGGAAGAAAGCAAAGAGAGCTAAACACATAGGTGATAGTTAACTGGACCATGTTCTTGGAAAAGGAAATCATATGGAAGGATTTGGTTGTGCAGGGAAGGCCTGGATGAATTATAAAATTGTAGAATACCCT
>PVHP010033561.1:0-11618 GCA_004024765.1 Zapus hudsonius
TATGAATTGAGCTGCTACAAACATAGTTGTACAGATGTTTCTGCGTCGAGATGTGACATCTTGTGGATAGATGCCTAGAAGAGGGATAGCTGGGTCCATTGGAAGGGTTATGTCCATTCTGCTCAGAATTCTCCACACTGCTTTCCACAGTGGTTGAACAAGTTTGCAATCCCACCAGCAGTGAATGAGGGTTCCTTTTCTTACTCTCCAATGGAGATTGTGTTTTTATCTTTCAGGATGCAGCGAGAGTGCTGGGGCTCACCTAATCCTACCAACCGACCGTAGGCCGATAGCTGAGATTCTGGCAAGAGAGGAGCCACCACAGTCATACCGTGGAGGATCCATAGGGAACCCCACAGAGAATGTTGGGATGAACAAGGGGCCCCACAGCCACAGCCATTAAATCAACACAGGATAAGCCAGTGAGACAGAAACCAATGATTTTCTACACAAAGACCCCTAAGCTCACAACCTTAAAGCAGCCTTAATACTTATCCACCACGACTCAGGGAACTATGTGGAAGAGGGGGCAGAAAGATTGTGAGAGCCGTGGTGGGGGAGATTATCCAGAGGTATGGCCAGGAGAACCTGGCTGAATACTAGGCTATCCATGGTCCCCTGTCACAAGGACTGATCCAGACAACCCATGGAGGAGGTTATCCAGAGGATTGGGGAGCAGAGGGCAGCGGGGAATTGGGGATAACAACTCATTGTTTGCCCACTAAATATGTAACTCATTATAGACAATTAAAAAAAAGAAACAGTCATACAAATCCACAGCAGTTGATATGATCATGGTTCAAACAGAATGTAAATTGATTGAAAAACTACAATTTCAACACCAAGTATATTATGATTCTAATATACTTACCCACAGGGCTCCTGGAAATATGTAGTGTCAGTGTGCCGGTCCAGTGCTAGTTTGGTATAAGCAGTGTCACCTCTGGAAAAATCTGAAGTCAAATACCACATTCTTCCATAGATCGTTTCTCTATCAATGGAATAAGGGAAGAACTATAAGCTATTTGAAAATGTCCTTCATCTTTCAAAACTGTTTCCTATACTTACTTTAGTTACTCTCAAGTAACAACAGTTTTTATTTTTGGTTCCAGATTTCTATATACAAGGTGAAAGTCAAAGTGATAGTTAAGTACACCAGTTTTGAAAATTCTGTCACTAATTAATAATGTAGGAACTGGAGAATAAAAAAATGGAAGCATAATGTATTCTGAAATCCCAGAGAATCATCACATTTTGCTTATATCTTTTAGTAGTCTTTCTATTTAAGGCTATTCCCTCTATTTACTTTCCTTTCATAGAAATGGGTGATGTATCTATTTATAGTAAGCTATAATTTTACTGTAACTTATTATCTTTCTAATATCTTAGATAACCCAATTTTCAAGGGTGACTAAAGAATTTCCATATTGTTCATATAGAAGTGATTAATTACAGATTATCACTTATCATTTGAATATTGAAGAATAAAGGAGAAAAAGTTTTTTGTTATGAGAATTTCATGCAACTTGTATTTCTACTTGAACATTATAGATTTTGAAGTCATATTTTCACTGAGGGCTCAGATTTGACTAAAGGTCACTTTAATTATTTAGCATTCAGAGTTCTCTGAACCCAAGTGTAAAAAGAAAATGTTCTTACTTTTGAACTAAAAATTTTCAAGGCCTCTCAATTTGTTGCTTACCAGTAGTTTCTTTTTCTAGAGAGCTTTCAAACTGAATGACTCACAAATGCTATTGATTATGCTCTACTAACAAATGATACAGCATTCTATTGGTGACACAGTGAATTTTATTTGGGTCTTAATTAAAGAAAGGTAATTATCATGACATAGGATTATGTCACATTTAATACTAGAAATTCAGCATGTTAGTGAAAAGAAATCTTTAAGATCAGGAAACTTCAGCTATTTAAATCTCAGTTCTACTGCTTATTATTAGAGAAATCCTCGGGAAGTCACTTACTGTATCTTAGTTAGATAAGTTGCCTATCAGTGGAACAGGAAATAAAACCAATATAATGTTTTAATGAAGTATTAACAACTAGTCTTTTAATCAAGACTTAGGAATCACAGAAGATCAAACTAGATGATCTTTAGATACTATATTATTCAATCCTGTTTTGAAAAGATGGAAAAATTCCATCTGTTGGAATTTTTGGAAAAAAGGAAAAAATGATGGAATAAAGGACAGTGGAGGATTGTTCATGTGTGTGTGTATGTGTGTGTGTGTGTATGTGTGTAAAATGGACTTAACTATGGTTACAGAACTACTTTGTAGAATTAAGATTACTTTCCAGTATTTTTTACTCACAGTGCTCTTTCTACTGGACAGTAATGACTCAAACTTGAAGGATAGACAAAAATACCAATAATTTTGGATTCTTCATTATATTTAACATATAAGTGTCTTTATAAATTATAAATCCAGGGCTGAGGAAATTGCTCAGTGGTTAAAGGTACTTGCTTGAAAGCCTGTCAGCCCTGTACCCATGTGGTGGCAAGTGTCTGGAGTTCCTTTGCAATGGTAAGAAGACCTGGCATGCTCATAATCTCTCTCCCCCACAAACAAACAACCAACCAAACAAATAAACAAACATATAAATTATTTTAAAAAGAAATTGAAATATAGCTATCAAAATACTGTAAATTGGAGTACCCTTATTTAGGCCACAAAATATTCTGTATTGAAGGCAAAGGTGACCTTTTACATTTTTTATTGGTGCTCATGTTCTGGAAATTGATTACTATGGATTTTAGAAGGCTAATAAATTACCTGATTAAGCTGATCCTTTTTGCCAACTTCTCTGTGTGCTCTTGAGTGGGAGGGGCATTTTCTACAAATGCAATTCCATAGAGCAGAAAGTTTTGTAGAAACTTCTTCAGTCCCTCATTGGTTTCTAAGAAATGCTGGTAATCTACAGATGGAACTTGGGATGTCTGGTAGATTTCAGCATTCCATAATATTCTAGGCTGGATAACTTTTTGCTTCTGATCTTCATAGCTATTTTTTATCAGCCAATCCAAATCATATCTAGTCACATGACCATCTGGCCCTTTTAGGAGAAAAGTAAAGGGCATTAAAATATAAATTATAAATATGATTAAGAATGATAATTCTTATATCTATAATTTAAATATTAATTCTTATAACTATAATCCCAGTAATCAGAAGGTTGAGGCTGGAGGATTCCTATTTTGAGGCCAGCCTGGGCTATACAGTTAGTTAAGGCCAACCTAAAACTCAAAACAAAACATAGAAGCATATAAATAAATAAAAAGTGATGAAAACAGACATCCTTGCCATGTTTCCCAGTCTCTATATGATGTTAATCTGTGAAGAAAAAAAATTAAAGGTTCTCCAACAAAGTACTTCCAAAGCAAGGCAAAAATTAATTGAAAGAATTCCTATTTTGGAAAGGGCTCTTTAGAAACAAAATACCCCCAAAGAAAGCCAAGTGTCTTGTATACTTACAGGTGAAAAAGAATGTAGTCTCATCCAAACGAATGGACTTTGGCTTGATGCATAAATCTACACTGGCTGTGTCTAGGCTCCGTTGATGAGTCTTAGAGTTATAGCATGATGCTGAACGGCAGTGGTCTCGAAGCCAGACATAATCAAAACGCCTCACGGTGTTAGCATATTGCAGTTCTAAAGAAAAGAACACATTAATCAAAAATACTTATCTAGGAAAACTAAGTCAGTAGCCACCTATTCCCATAACATTGATGAACCTGCAGATCATAATGCTAAGTGAAATAAACCAAATACAGAAAGAAAAATATGCTATGATTTCACTTACATGTGAAATCTAAAAAGAATTCAAATATACATAGCTAGAGAATAAAACAGTGGGTTTTTTTTTACTTGCTTCAAGGAACAATTAAGTCATTTTCTTCAGCAAATTGTTTGGCTTCTTGATATGTAACATCTCTCTGTGCCTTCAAATCTGCTTTATTTCCTATGAGAATTACTAGAACATTCGGATTGGTGAGATTTCTTGCATTTGTCAACCAGCTACATAAGAGGTTATATGTACTTATTTTAATCATAACATATACTATAAGTGCACCTGCAGCTCCTCTGTAAGTGGCTTCATGAAACAGCTCTGAACTGCTCCTGTTCTGCTATATTCCAAATCTGTACCTTGATGTTTTGGCCACTAACTTTAGTTATTCTTGTACCAAATTCGGTACCAACTGTGTGGAGATAATCAGCTATGATTTTTTTCCACAAATTGATGAAACAAGCAAGATTTTCCTACTCTCACATCTCCAATAACAATATACTTAAAGATGTCAGAGTAGTTGTATGTTACAGTTGTTATGATGGCACTGGGGGGAGGGTGTTGCTGGTGGCTGGGCAACTTTTTCAGGTGGGAGGGGCCATCAGAATGAGGAAGAGAAGTATAGACACAGTGGGAGAGGAGTTAGGGAAGTTGGCTGAAGCCCTGAAAAGGAGACAGGCTAGTCAGAAGGTGTAGCCAGTGGCAACAGTAACTGTTCTTTCAGCTCTCAGGATCTTCTTCCAGCTGGCCCAAGATGGTTCCCTTACAGAGTTTCCTGACACCTTTGTAATGGGTTGGACCACAAGGCAGTGGATGGAGCCCAGAAGAAGGAGGCAGAGGAACAAGGTTTTAAAACATGAGTTTTAAGCTATAGTCAGGCTAGGCAAAGGAAAGATTTCACTCACATACAGCTTGTTGAACCAAAAAAAAATTTAATTAGGGTTACTTACAGAAGCATGGGCAACTTATAAGCAGCCACATCACTGAAGAAAATGTCTATCTCCTCCAGCAACGCTTAAGTGCCTATGTATCTTCAGGGGATTATGCCTTCCCTTAGCAATTGATAACTGCCTATAAATCCTTGAGGAGTGGCAGTGCTCATAAGTGTTTCCTCCATCAACCATTAACGCCTATGTCACTTGAGGTGGAATCTCATGAGCTCCTTCCATCTTCATAGCAACTTTAATAAGTCAATCTTGTGAAGGTCTGATGCAGGTAATCATAGCTATTGAGAGTTCAAGAAGGCAATGACTATGTCATGCCTGGAGGATAGCATTCCACAATATATACAAATTGAAACAGTTTGGTTCCTTCTGACTACTTAAAGTATGAAATGAGAAGTGACTATAAGAAGGCACTATTAAGCAAAAAAGTACTAGAACTTCCTGATTTGGAAAAAAAATTCAGCTTATCCATATTGTAAAAAGTGGCAAAGTATATTCTAAACTATAATACTAAGTGTGTGGCTAACCCACCATTTCATAATAATCGTGTGGGCGTAAACTATGGTTTTAGTCAGCCATCTAAATAGAAGCAAGGAACAGAGACAGAATGACACCAGCAGAGGCAATGCCAGTATGATGTCCATTGTATGTTTTTAAAATATATCTTTACTAGATTAAGGAAGTCACCTTCTATTCCTATTTGTGAGATTCAAAATAATAAATGGCTATTGAATTTCATTAAGTTTTTCTGAATCTAATGATATAATCATATAGTGTCTTATTTAATCTTTTAATTTAGCAAATTAATTTTTTTAATGTTGAACCAGCTTTTCAATCCTGGGATGGACCCACCTCATCTTGACATATTATCTTTTTTATATACTGAATTCAATTTGTTAATATTCTGACAAGGATTTTTGTGTCTATGTTCATGAAAGATTAGTCTATAGTTTTCTTTCATTATCTTTTGCCTAGATTTTATATTAGGATAATGATGACATCATGAGTCATTTCTTCTAATTTCTAGAGATGGTATAGAATAAGTGACATTTGTTCCTTAAATGTTTGGTAGAGTTTGTCAGTGAAACCAACTGGTCATGATGTTTCCTTTTATTGAAATTATTTTATTATTATTTCTATTTTAAAAACATACATAGGACCACTTGAGCCATTTATCTTCTAGAATAAAATTTGATAGTTCTTGGGTTGATATAACAAAATGCTATAGATTGAGTGGCTTAACAAAAAAAATATTCTTATAGTTCTGAAGGTTGAGAATTCAGGATCAATGTGCCAATTGATGTGGCTCCTGGTGAGAGTTCTCTTCCTAGGTTGTAGCTGCCTTCTCACTGTGCATTAATATGGCAGGCAGAGAAAAATCTCCATTACCTTTTCCTCATCTATAGAACAGTAGTTCTACTAGATGAGGATTCTATCTTATGGTCCCTCTTAATCAGTCCTGTATATGGGGGATGAGGGAGTTAGGGTTTTAACAGATATATTTTTGGTAGACACAATTGAGTCCATAGTAGTATCTTTGTAGGAAGTGATACCTTGAATTTAAGTTATTAAATTTATGGGTACAGAATTTTTTATCATTCCTTTCACTGTCTTTTTAATGCTCTGAAGACCAGTGGTGAAAATTCTTGATGATTATAATTTGTTTCTTCTCCATTTTTCTTTCGTTAACTTCTTTACAGATTTATCAATTGTTTTCTATAGTTTTGTTAAACTGTATAGCTGTTTTCATTTAGTACAAAACATTTATAATTTCACTTGGGCTGTTAAATCAGAAAATATTTCAAAGTTTATATCATGATGTCTAAATACTTGTGATTTTTATATTTTTCTGTTATTTCTAGTTAATTCCATTATAGGAAAAGAAAACATTTTATTTTTAGATTCCTTTAATATTTTTGAGCTTTGTTTTATGGCTCAAAATGTGGTCAACCTTAGTGGATATTTCATGTGCACTTATTGTTGGATTGATTATTCTACAAATGTCACTTAAGTCAACTTGGCTAAAAATACTCCCAAAATTAATAAGGTAATATATAACCTTATTAATTTTGTGTTTAACCTATCAATTATTAAGAAAAAGTTTCTAATAACAGTTATTTTGTTTATTTCCATCAGTTTTTGTCTCATGTATTTTGACAGTCTATTGCTATGTGCTACATATTTAGGACTGTTATATGTTCTCTTAATGAAGAGAACCTTTTATAGATATGCAATATTTGTCTATCTGAATTTTTCTTGTTCTGAATATTGCTTTGTCCAAAATTATAGTTTTTACTATTTTTTTAAAATATGGAACGCTACACAAATTTGTGTGTCATCCTTGTGCAGGGGCCATGCAAATCTTCTCTGTATTGTTCCAGTTTTAGTATATGTGCTGCCGGAGCGAGCACAGCTTTTACTGTTTTTTAAGTACTTGCATACTGTTGCATTCTTTACCCCTTAACTTTTATCCTTAGTCTTTTTCCCATTATATGTTCTTTGCAACTTTGAAAAAAATCAATGGAGCATGAATGTGTGGACTTTCTTCTAGGTTCTTCATTTCATCAGCCAATGTGTCAGTTTTTATAGGAGTAATATGCTGTTTTGATCACTTGTAGCTTTATAATATATTTTGAAATTAGTGATGCATTGAGTTTTGTTCTTTCTGACCATGACTGATTTGGTTATTTGGGAGTGTTAAGTTGAAAGTATTTTTTCTAAGATCAGGAACAACAGGTAGCCCCCAGATGCAATTTCTGCTCAATACAGGAATAGAAGTCCTGGCCAGAGTAATGGGGCAAGAAAAATAAACAAAGGAATAATTACATTTAGAAAACCATGAAGATTCCACCACAGAACTAACAGAGCTAATAAATGAATTTAGTAAAGTTGCAGGATAAAACCAATATACAAAAATCAGTATCAAGCCAGGCATGGTGGCATACACCTTTAGTACCAGCACTCAGAGGAAAGAGGTAGGAGGATTGCCATGAGTTTGAGGCCAGCCTAGAGATACAAAGTGAGTTCCAGGTCAGCTTGGGCTAGAGTTAGAACCTGCCTCAAAAAAATCACTTAATTTGAGCTGGAGAGATGACTCAGCAGTAAATAGTGCTTGCTTTTGAAGCCTGACAGTCCTGACACACCCATGCATTCTCTCTCTCTTTCTCTCTCTCTCTCTCTGCATGCCTCTTTCTGTCAATCTCAAATAAATAAAATTATCTGTAAAAATAAAAATTCAGTATCATTGCTGTACAATAACAATGAGCTATCCAAAAAACAGAAAAATATCCTATATTGGCTATGAAAATAAAGTAAATACTTAGGAGTAATTTTAACCAATGAAATAAAATGTCAACACTCTGAAAACTGATGAAAGAAACTGAAGAAGGGGCTTGGGGAGATGGCTTAGGGCTTAAGGGTGCTTGCTTGCAGGGCCTACCAGCCCAAGTTCAATTCTACACTACCCATGTAAAGCCAGATGCAGAAAGTGGCATATATGTCTGGAGTTCATTTGCAGTGGCAGGAGGCCCTGGTGTACTCATTCTCATTTCCTCTCATTTATTCTCTCTCTCTCTCTCTCTCTCTCTCTCTCTCTCATAAGTAAGTAAAAATATATAAAAAAGAAACTGAAGAAGACAGAAAACAATGCAAAGATAGTCCATGTTCATAATTTAGAATGACTAATATTGTTAAAATGTCCATGCTACCTGAAGCGCCCTACAGACATAATGCAATTCCTTTCAAAATTCTAATGACAATCTTCACAGAAACACAGAAATTTAATTTTGAAATCATGACACAATTTTAACACATGTTACATATAGATCTTATTCTGATATTGTTTTGTTTTGTTTCTTCCAATTGTATTATTTCTTGTCTTAGAAAGTTTTATAATTTTATCATTGTTAAAAGCTATACATGCAGTATAAGCAGATACTGAGACAAAATAGGAGTTGAGCATGAGTACATCAATTTGGTGAGGAGTTGGGCTGTGTTTGTTGCTTAATGTCTCTATGGGTATTAGAGGCATTAAGTTCATCCAGTGATCTTTTTTCTCTTCTTCTGCTCCTTTGCCTTGGCCCTTCCATTTCTTCCATATCTCAGAAACAGTCTGTCTCTTATAGTTTTCCTAGATGTAATCCACTGTTATGTTAACTGGAGATTTAGGTATTTTGGATTGAACTGTAGTCCCCAAACGATATACTGAAGTCCGAACCATGAGTCCCTATGAACACGACCTTACTTGGAAATACAAACAGGCCCTGATTTAAGATGATTAAATTTAAGAGTATTGGCTTTATGATGATGTAAAAGTGATACACATTCCGTAGAAACTGTATTTGGAATTTTGGTCTTTCCATGGGTTAGAGATATGTGGTATAGAACCTTCTTATGATTCTGGGCATAAGCACTTAGCCACAACTTCTAATCAGTCACACAATCATGAAGGGCAACTACTGATACTCTACCGTGTACTGAGCAGCTAGGCCATGATTTCTGATAGGCTAAATGCACTGAATGTATTTTGACTTAGGAGGTTTTATACTTGGTTTATCAAGGAAATAATCCTATTTTTGGAGTATCTACAGCATTATTGCAGATGTAATCAAGTTAAAATATAGAATATTAGTGTGGTTGCAAATCCAGTGATTGCTATCTTTATAAGGAGAGAGAGATTTCAAGATAATATGGAGAGAGCTATGTGAATACGAGTCAGGATTTAAGTGATGCTTTCACAGCAAAACAATGCCAAGAATTGTTAGCAATCAAGAAAAACTAGCAAAGAAAGATCCCTTTCTAGTGCCTTTGGAGGAAATACAGTCCTAACTACACCTTGATTTGACATTTCTGATCTCCAGAACTATGAGAGAATGAATTTCATTGTTTTAAGCTGTCTGGTTTGCACAAATTATTTCAGAAGCCCTAGGAGTCTCAAAGGGTAAAGCTCCACTCCATTCTATCATGTAATACTTTCCATTTGCTTGTAAAATTCTGAGTCTATATGTTTGAAAACTTTTCCTATGGATATTGAGGCTTTCTTCTTTCTTAGATGATAGAGGGAGATAGAGGTTGGCTGGAACAGGGCAAAGCTGAGCTGGGATTTTACTGTTGTCTCGTGTTACTTCTGTCTTTCTTATGATTTCTAGAATAATCTAGAAGATAAGTGGCTAGATATCTTTTCAACTCTACAGATTGCATTTTCAGACCACACAAACGTATTTGTTGTTGTACAACAAAATGAATATACTTAAAACTAATGAACTATATATAAATTGTTAATATTATAGTTTTTACATTATATGTTTTATCACAATTTTAAAAAGAATATGCCCCATACATCCCTTACCAAAATGGTCTTCATGTTGATGCCAAGCACAATTCAGAGACTTGGGTGTTGTATGGTACCAACGGATGACTAATGGAAATAAGCTTTTAAAGTTAGACATTTGAAGAACTTGACATATGACTCCTCTCTTTATCAAGTTCTGGAACCTGCTTTGTAGGTGTGAAAACCCATGACACAGCATCCTAGAAGACTGGACAATAAACAACAGATAAGTGTGGTATATATACACAATAAAAATTTTCAGCCAAATAGGATGAAACCCTGTAATTTAAAGTAAAATTTGTGGAAGAAAAATCATCATGCTAAGTGAGATAAGTCAGATGCATGTTCTCTTTCATGTGGAATCTGAAAACAATCAACCTGAATATAGAACAGTGATTGAGGTTCCGAAGGATGTATACATGAGAGAAGATAGATCAAAGAATGTTGGATTTCACTACTGCACACTGTTCATGTGTGGGAATACCATAGCAAATCTGATTAACATGCAAAATTTACACATATTAATAAAAATACCACTCCTGAGTATATACCCAAAGGATATTATACTAAAGAAATACCTGTTCATCTATGTTCATTGCTGCTCTAGGTCATAATAGTTAGGTGTGGTAGTCTGAATCAGATGTCCACTATATACTCATGTTTTTTCAATGCTTAGTCCCCAGCTGGTGGTGATTTGAGAGGTAGAACCTTATTGGAGGATATATGTTGCTGGGGGTAAGCTTTGGGGTTTTATAGCCAGTTCACCCTTTGCCTGAGCTTAGCTTACTCTCTTGCTGCTTGCCATCCTAAAATTTCCCCTTGAGACAGTAATGTAAAATAAACCATTTTTCCCCATTTTGATCAGGTGTTCTGACTCAGCAATATGAAGATAACTACAACACTAGGAAATGGAATCATTCTAGATGTCCATCAGTTCAGAAGAGGCTTTCTTTATATTTATTCTGCTTTAGGTTATAGCACTTTTTGAATCTATGACTTGATACTTGTGATTAATAGGTAGAATTCTAAAATGACCTCAAGGAACCCTTGCTGTTATATGATCCTTTTCCCTGAAATATGAGAGTTCACTTGAATGGTTAGTTATGTATATGGAACAGTTTAAGAAAGAGAGATGATACTTGATTGGGGAAAAAAAACTAACCAGAGATCCTATAAAAAAGATAAGGCTCTTATTTGTGAGAGACCCTAAAGCTGAGAAGCATCTGATAACAAGAAGTTCTCCATTGAAACTACATGCAGGTAATGACTCTTAGAGTTTAAGAGATGAGAGTGACCCACACCAAAGTGCAAGGAAACATGTACTTCCTTTGTATGGTTACAAGGAACTAATGAAGCTGCCTGTTGATTCTTAGCTAGAGTCTCCAGCAGGAAATAAAAAGATTAGAAATTCATAAGAACCTAAAAAATTAAAGCTGAAAGTGACTAATAAAAGAGCCAAATAAAAGAAAGAACATGAGTACATATTTTTATTGCACATAAACTGCTTTTAAATTGAATTGGCTTTTAAATCTTTTTTTTTA
>PVHP010033562.1:5341-19686 GCA_004024765.1 Zapus hudsonius
AAAAACCAAAAAAAAAAAAAAAAACAAAACAAAACAAAAAACAGAAAATCTATACTCAGAGGATAATATTGTAGCTGCTCAGGGCAATCACTTTAAATGGAAGGGCACCCAACTAATAGAAAAATTCTGCTATCAGCTGAAAAATAATTCAAAAATTAAAAATAAAACACACAGCCACAGCCACACTCCTCTATAGTCACAGTTGCACTAGTTAAAAAGAAAATTACAATACCCACATATGGCTCTTGTATGAATTCTAATTAAGAGACATTACATTCAGAATGATAGCACTCATAGTGCTATAGAAGACTATAACAGCTTCTTTGTCACATAAGGAGTACATAGGGTGCAGCTGTTTACCTGAATGTATTCTTAAATAAGTGACTACTAACACTCTAAGTTCCTAGTTGTAGCTCGGTGACAGGTTACTGACTGCAAGTTCATGTTCCAGATTTTCTTTGCCAACACAGATTTCATGACAATGGAGCCATCTCCAAGTCTTAGGGTGAATTGGGAAAGGGCCGGTTAAATGAAGAAACAGGCCGTTCCTTGGTAATAGTTTGTAGTTTTCTTTCCCAATACATCTTCTTTTTATTGAGAACTTCCATTTTTATCCTGTGTTCATCCTCTGCCACCTCTCACTCCCGCTGGATCTGCTGGATTTTGGTCATGTGCACCTCATTCATATGTATCAGCTGCAGCTGTAAGATGGACATTTGTTGGTGGCGTTCCTCCTTGTGTATCTTCTTTAATACACTTTCCTGAGAAGCTTTGCTCCTGTAGTTTTATTGGTTGTTATTCTGACAGCTGAACACGAAGGTTCAGGTTGAGAGGTCCCCTCACACACTGGGAAATGTGCGTACTCTTTTTCATCATCGCACAGTTCTCTATTTGAAACAGCAAATGACACTTGGGCAGCCTCAGGGTGGTACTCGGGCTCTTCCTCTGGTGGGCTCTGCAGGAAGTAGAGCTGCTCTGGCAGCACACCACTGATCTTCTCCTTCCCCAACATGCTGGTACTGAGCAGTGGGCTCACGCTCCGCTTCACCTTCTCCCTCCTCTCATGGGCCATAATTTTTTTGGTCTGAGCCTTGATGTTCTCCCAACATTTCTTCAGCTGTTTGAAATCCCACAGGGATACACTTGGCTGAGAGTTGTATTCATGGGCAAGTGTTTGCCAGGTACACTGCTTGATGGCAATAGTTCATGCATCACTTTTCTTACATTCCAGCACATATTTGTATTTTTCTACTAAAGCAAGCAAGATGCTTTTCTCCAACTCTGAGAAGTATTTGGCAGGCTTAATAGTTTTGTTGTTTTGCATTTTCCACTATAGTTCTCCTGGTCATTAGCTATCCTCAGGACCCGGCTCAGATATTGTCTCAGAAAATTTATGTGTAGATCAGTGCACAGGCGATTGAACTGAGGACCCAAATTTCTTCTTTGGACAAGGCCTTTGCTCCTCCCACAAGGATCGTGGCCCTGGGTCCATTAGGAAGATGTGTGGGAGAAGCTCAGTCCACAGCAGACACAGAGAAGAGGATCTCAGGAACTGAAGAAAGTTTCAGGAAGAAGAGCTTGGATCTCCTGAAGAAGACCCCTACTAGGGATCTTATAAGAGGGAGTCAGATGATTTGAGTGAGCCATATTGGTGATGGAACAACAAAGAGGTTGGAGTGACACAAGGAAGGGATTATTAACCAAGAATTCCAGATGCCTTTTAGACGTTGGAAAAGTCAAGGGCACACCCTTTTCTAGAGCTCACAGAAGGAACCTCGACTGACAACACTGACTTTGGCCCAGTGAAATTGATTTTTGACTTTTGTTTTCAATAAATGAAAGAAAATACATCTGCCATTTTAAGCTACTGTTTGTGGCAAGTTGTTAACAGCAGTCATAATAAACTGAGATATGAAGTTAAAAGATTAATGTGATGAGAATATTTACAAACTAACTTGTTGGTATTGCTTCTTTTTTAAAGATTTCCTTCCTTACTTCTCTCTCTCTCTCTCTCTCTCTCTCTCTCTCTCTCTCTCTCTCTCTCTCTCTCTCTCTCTCTGTGTGTGTGTGTGTGTGTGTGTGTGTGTGTAAACAACAGGGTCTCTTGTTGCTAAAAATGACAAGCTCTCCTTTAGGTGTCCAGTTTTACATTGGTGGCAGGGAAATCTAATCTGAACTGGCAGGCTTTCCAAGCCAGCATATTTAAGCAATGAGAACTCTCCCCAGCCCTTATATTGTTTCTTGGTACAGGCAGCTGCCCAAGAAACCTTTGGTTGCTATACTACAAATGTGCCTACTTGCTGGGAAAGAGATCTACTAGCAAGAGGCACCAAGATGCTAGTGACCAAGTGTCATGGTTTGATTCAGGTGTCCCCACAAACAAATGGATGTGTTCTGAAAGATTGATCCTCAACTGATGGCAATTCGGGAATTAGAACCTCATTAGAGCTGTGTTGTTGGGGGTGGGCTTATGGGGTTATGAGCCAGCTTCCCCTTGCCAGTGTTTGGCACACTTTCCTGCCGCTGTTTGCAGTGCTGTGGCAGAGGTGATGTCCAGCCCTCTGCTCATGCTATCGTTTTCCCTGCCAGAATGGAGTCTCCCCTCGAGTCCGTAAGCCAAATAAACCCATTCCTCCATAAGCCACTTTTGCTTGGGTTCTCTCTGTGCAGCAACAAGAAAGCTGACCACAACACAAAGATATCCAGCAGAGGCCACTATTCATGGAGAAAGCAATCCATGGAAATTCTCTGTTCCTGTCCACTTACATAAATAGGAAGGGTCTCTAAAGGAAAATATCCTGTTCAGCCCTTCTGGATGGCTCTGACAATTTGCATCTTCATAAAGGCCTGAGGAGCTCTGGGAAGTCTAGCTCAATGAATATGAAGACTATTTTTCATTTGCTACTCACTTCTTTTAAATACTTATTATTTTTAAAAAATATTTTTATTACTTTGCAAGCCAAGAGAGATAGAGAGAAGACAGAAATATAGAATAGGTGCATCAGGGCCTCCAGCTGTTGCAAATGAATTTCAGATGCATGATCCACTTTATGCATCTGGCTTTTCGTGGGTTATGCGGAATTGAACTTAGGTCCTTAGGCTTTGAAGGCCACTGCCTTAAAAGCTGAGCCATCTCTCCAGCTATTAAAAACTTATTTTATTGTTGGGACTAATAAGTTGAAATTCTTCCCTCCCTGGCAGAGTTGGAGATAGAGAGTAAGGCACACACATTTGAGTTAATGCTTATGGCTTATAGAATATGGATGGTAAAGGAGAGAAACATATTTGAGTCAAGAAAGGTTGAACTGAGTAGATCATTCTATCCTGATTTTTATATAGCAGTCCCCCAAACTTCTATACAGCTATTTTCAACTCTTTTTTTTCCTAAGGGAGTCTTAGTTTAGTTTACCTACAGAATATGGTTTGGGGTATGCAGCCGGGTGTGGTGGTGCACGCCTTTAATCCCCGCACTTGAGGAATCAGAGGTAGGAGGATCACTGTGAATAAGAGGCCACCCTGAGACTACATAGTGAATTCCAGATCAGCCTGGGCTAGAGTGAGACAAAAAAATAGATTTGGGGTTTTTAGAAGTGGCAGGCTTGTGAACAATGACTGGGCATATTTAGAACTTGAATAGACTATTACTAATATCAGGGGCTAGGGATATAGCTCAATGGTAGAGTGCTTGCCTAGTATGTACAAGGTCCTTTGCAACAGTACTACCACAGTAACATCAAGCACAAAATAAAACTACAAACTCCAATCACTTCTAGGACCTAAGGCTGGTAGTGCAAGCCTATAATTCTAACTTAGAAGGAGGATGGCAAATTTGAGACTACCGTAGGCTACATAGTTCCAAACCAGTGTACATGACATAGTAAGACACCCTCCCTCTCTCTGTCTCTGTCTTTCATCTCTCAATTCACCAATTCAATACCTACCTTTTATTACCATTCTCACAATACTCATGAGAGGTGAAAGTTTTACCAGTTGATACTCAAGAAGCCCAACACAAAGATGTTAATTAAAGCTAATTAAATTGCCTGCTGTCCTATAGCTATCAAGTGGTAGAACTGACATTTGAATACAAGTCTGTCAAGCTTCAGATTCTATGTTCTAACTATGCCACCTGATTTCTCCAAAAGTAAGATGTTGCAAAGTCATGGAATGAAAGCTGTGTGGCATCCTATAGCTTTGAAAACCTAGGCTCAGCCTCAGGAGGGATTTCAGTCCATCTAAAAACACAAAAGCTAAAGGTAGGGGCTGGGGAGATAGCTCAATTTGTAGAGTCCCTGTCTCTAAAGCACGAGAATCTGAGTTTGATCCCAAAAACACACTGAAAATGTTGGGTATGATGGCATGTGCCTGTAATCCCATTGCCAGGAAGGCATAGACAAGAAGACTCCTGTGGATCACTGACCTGCTAGTCTAGCCTAAATTGGTGAGCTTCAGGCCAAGGGGAAACCCTGTCTCAAAATGATACAGGAGTTGGAGTCCTGGGAGGGATTAGATGTCCACAAAAATGCAGGCACCTCCAGGCCAGGGAACCTCAACTTCGAATCCTTGCCCAAGTTATGAAAGAATTGAAAACAGGGACTCAGAAAGCATTAGTTTATGAGTTGTGAGATTTATTTCAGGGAGAGTTAGGATACAGAGGGAAGGCAAGCTGGAAATCCCAAGCCTAAAGAAATTGTCCCCCTTCCTATCCAGTCTGGGAATGGGGAGGGGAGACAGATAAAATCTCCCTCATACAGAGAAAGATCACATGGAAAGCAAAGTTGGACATCCAACCAAAAGATTCCCTTCACATAGGGGGCCAGAGATGAAAGAAGAGAGAGAGAGAGAGAGAGAGAGAGAGAGAGAGAGAGAGAGAGAGAGAGAGAGAGAGAGAGAGAACACTCAGAACTTAAAGGGATATCAAACACATAGCAAAGCAGGAAAGCACCCAAACAAAGAGAAATCCTCCCCCTGGTGCAGAGGGGGGAGAGGAGACTGAGAAGATGCCCCGTATGAAAGGAGTCAAGTCAGTGGGTCAGAGAAGTCAAGAGGGACCAGACCAAGAAGGGCCAAGAGAGCTAATATACATGGCTTAGGCATCATCATGAGACTCAGACATGTAAGAGAGGGACTTGATTGGTTGGTGGGTTTAAAGGGCTAACTCAGTAAGGGATATCCCACAAGCATGCTAAGCTAAGGAAGGAGCAGAAAGCTGTTGCCAAGGAGCTGTTGCTGGAACAGACAAGGGTCTTAGTCCTGCCAGTGCATGCAAGAAGGCATCCATGATCTATGGGCCAGTCTTAGCTAAATACCTACCCGGAAAAAAGCTAGCATGCTCCTGATCTATATCAAAAGGAGGTGGACAACATCCCTGAAGATGATGCTTGTCCTCTGGCCTCCACAAACACATCAGCACAAATATACATATTCATGCGCATTATAAAAGAAAAGAAGAAGAAAAGAAGGCTGCTAGCCTTCATGAAGGCTCATTGGAATTTTGTGATATGAGAAAAGGCTGGCCCACCCCATTATTCATCTCTGGGGTTATTCCATAAACCTGTCTCTTTAAAAGAAACTTATTTATTGTTAATAATTAGATACATTGTATGTTGTGGTCAGCTTTCTAGTTGCTGTGCAGTAAGAACCCAAACAAAAGCGGCTTGTGGAGGAATGAGTTTATTTGGCTTACAGACTCGAGGGGAGACGCCATCCTGGCAGGGAAAACAATGGCATGAGCAGAGGGGCGGACATCACCTCTGCCACAGCCCTGGAAATAGCGGCAGGAACGTGTGCCAAACACTGGCAAGGGGGAGCTGGCTTATAACCCCATAAGCCCGCCCGCTCCATCGAGGTTGTAAAATCCAAACTGCCATCAACTGAGGATCGATTACCCAGAACACATTCATTTGTTTGTGGGCGACACCTGGATCAAACCATGACACTGTATGAGCAAGTCTTGTGGTGGTACCTGCATTTCCTTCCTCCCTGTCCCCAACCCACTGGGGGCCCTCCTCAGTGGGATTGCTGGATTAAACCATGGGGTTGGGGTAATGAATTGTACAAGAAATAATCTGATTTTTCTTGTGGCTGTTAAGGGGGAAACATTGTCTCCTAAATCAGTCATCTGTTCCATTCTTTCTGGTGACATGTCTCAGTGTTTTGGCTTGACCTGCCCTATGGCCGACTCTCATTCTCATAGTCCACAGACTATCTCCTGCTCACCTGGCATTCCTGCTCACTGGTTTCTTCACCTTCTTGGAGGTCTTGCTCCATGTCAATTTATCAGAGTCTGCTTTTCATCAATCACAAAATAGCAACACTACACCACACTTCATCCTCTTAGCCTGCTTTAATTTTCTTTTACAGCACTTATCAACATTGGATGCATGATTACATATTTATCTTCCTAATTCACCAATGAGAATATAAGCGCCAGGAACTGTGCTTGCTTCATTCATTGTTATAGGCCCAGTACCCAGAATGGCACCTGACACTTACTAGTTGCTCATTAAGTATTTGCTGAATAAATGAATGAATAAAAAACAAAATAATAAATGGCATGAATGGCTGCCAAGATAATATGGCAATGCACACTATAAATTATATCTATATAAAGGTAAGACTCTGATAGTATATAGGTGTGTCTATAATAGTATAGACAGGAACAAAAGAAGAACAAAGGCATTTCCTACCCTCATCAATTTCCCAAAAGTATCCATTCTTGTGTGCACTTTCAGTTTCATCAGCCAATATGTACACTTGGTGCATGCTATGTGTGAATTAAAGTGTTTGGGGAATGGGGTTGTACAAGGACAGGGCCTTTACCATCCAGGATCTCACAGTCTTTCTTGGAGAGAACATACAAGAATTTTTGTAAATGAAATCATAGAGGAAATGGCGAGATGAGCAAGAGTGTTGCTTCCACATCAAGTCAGACAACCTATGCAAGGGTAATGGAGACTGACAGCAAGGATACTCAAATTAATCCAAAGCAAAAACCCAGAGACTCTTAAGATCCCAACAGTAAAGTAGTCTTAAATCTTGCCCATCATGGCTCAGGGAATTTTTCAGAAGAGAGGGCAGAAAGATTGTAAGAGACATGGTAGGGGACATATCCAGAGGTATTGCCTACCTCAAACAAACAAGGAAGCAAGCAAGCGAACAAACAAACAAACAAAGCAACTGGCGACTGCTTGCACAATTCATAGCCCTCCATCCCATGGAGCATACTAGCAATCCCACTGAGGAGGGCCCTCAGTGGATTGGGGGCAGGGAGGAGGAAACACATGACTTGTTCATATAGAATTTCTACTTATTAACAATAAATAAATAATTATTTAAAAAAGAACTAGGAACCATAGTGTCACAGGTGGCTAGAGAATCATGGGAAGAGAGATGACTGGATGGAGTTTGTGCATGTTTCAGTCAGAAAGAGGATGGTAGCCCATGAGTATGAGACTTTCTCAGGGGAAATATCTAGTTTGAGGGAATGTAGGGAGGTGAAGCCTCAATGAGATTGAGGCTTTGTGTGATGGTCTGATGAAAGAAAAGATGGGAAAATGGGAGCTTGGACAGTTACAAAAGAGTACTGAGAGCTGGGTGTGGTGGCTCATACCTATAATCCCAGTATTTGGGAGGCTGAGATAGGAGGATTGCCATGAATTTGAGGCCAGCTTGAGATACAGAGTTAGAATGCTTCAAAAGAGTGTGGAAATACGTAGGTTATAAGTGGTAATGAGGGCTAGAGAGATTGTTCCTTATAAAGCTTGTGGCTATTGATTCCCCAGTACCCACATAAAGTTAGATGGACAAAGTAGTATGTGCATCTGGAGTCTGTTTGCACTGTAAGAGGTCTCCACATAAATAAATAAAAATATTTTTTTAAAAACTCTGGGATAATGCCCATCCATAGAGGAATGGACAGCGAAACTGTGGTATATTTATACGATGGAACTCTACTCAGCTGAAAGGAAA
The DNA here is from genome assembly GCA_004024765.1 of Zapus hudsonius. NCBI lineage: Eukaryota > Metazoa > Chordata > Mammalia > Rodentia > Dipodidae > Zapus > Zapus hudsonius. The sequence goes on from PVHP010033562.1 coordinate 13,313, forward strand.
AATGACATATCGAAATTTAGGAAAAAATGGTCTGACTTTGAGCAGATCTTACTAAGCGAACACTCAAAAGAACAGAGAATTGAACGCCGCATACTTTCCCTCATATGCGGTCCTTAACCAGGAGAACCGTTTTCTTTATGCAGACTAGTAGAAAGAAGTGAGAGGTTATGAATGAGGGGTAAGGGAAGGGGGAGGGGAATGGCTTAAGCAGGAGGCCAATCCAAATTAGGTTCAAACATAAAATCCTCACGAGCATACTGTAACCTAAAGAGTAAATAGTGGGCATCAACTGGCAAGAGGGGTCATGAGTAGTAGGGGAGAATGTCTAAGCCTGTGACTAATTGAGCAGTCTGAAAGCCCCGGGTCCCAGTCACCGGTCCCTTCCCTCACTGAGCTGTTGACCAAAGTGACCCATGAGGTTCCAAAAACAAGACAGAATTCTGTCAAGGCTCTTGAACGCCCTCCCCAGGCCTGAGACAAAATCCTGTTGCTGAAGAAACCACAGAATGCCATCAATCTTCATTGAGAGTCCCAGCGAGGTCTGGAATGGTAACCAACCCCCAGATGGCAGTTAGTGAAGGGCTGGATGGCACTGCACAAGCTGCCAGGGGAAGCTGATCGGTGATAACTGGAGTAAACAGACCATTGGCATGAAACATAGTCTGCGGCCATGAATAGGCTGAACACAGTTCCTACTGGGAGAGAACAGCAAACCAAGAAAGGAGCACTTGTGCAATGAAGGAGCCTGGGCCTGGGGGAGACAATCAACAGCTATTAAATTCGGCCAAATATTCCACTCAGTGAGGGGAACCCTTGATTGGAACTAGGGATTCAGGGCAATATGCACCAGATCCCATACTCTTGGGCTCCCAAGAAAAGATGCACTATGCGAACGTCTGACAGGGAGGCTACTAAAAATAGAAACTAGGTAATCCAGAATGGTGTATATTTGTCAACCTATACTGTTCTCACTCTCCGATGGAGATTGTGTTTGTATTTTTCAGGATATAGCGAGTGAGTTGTGGCCTATATAACCCTACCACCTGACAGCAGGCAAAAAGCTGAGATCATGGCAAGAGATGAGCCACCACAGTCATATCGTGGAGGATCCATATGGAACCCTGCAGAGAAAGACGGGATGAACAAGGGACCCACAGCCATAGCCATTCAACCAATTCAGGATAAGCCAAATGTGTTTGTGTTTTTTAGGATGCAATGAGAGAGCTGTGGCCCATCTAACCCTACCAACCAACTGTTGGCCAATGGCTGAGATCCTGGCAAGAGAGGAGCCACCACAGTCATATCATGGAGGATCCATAGGGAACCCAGCAGACAATGACAGATGAACAGGGGACCTATAACCACAGCCATTCAATCAACACAGGATAGGCCAATGAGACAGAAACCAAGGATTTTCGACACAAAGACCCCTAAGCTCACAACATTAAAGCAGCCTTAATACTCACCCACCACGACTCAGGGAACTGAGCGGAAGAGGGGGCGGAAAGATTGTGAGAGCCGTGGTGGGGGAGACTGTCCAGAGGCATGGCACCCTTCAGTAACAACACACTTGGGCCAGGGAGACCGGGCTGAGTACTAGGCTATCCAGGATCCCTGCCACAAGGACTAATACAGATAGCCCACGGAGGAGGATATGGGGAGGGGGGAATTGGGGAATTGGGGATAACAACTCATTATTTGCCCACTAAATAATGTAACTCATTATGGACAATAAATATATATTTTTTAAAAAATCTGGGATAATGACTTGTAATAGAACTGGAAGAGGTGAATTTTATAGACACTGCAGTAGGACTTGATTGGATTAGCATTTTGAAGTAATGAATAACAAGGCTGAGAGAAGACACCATGTTTTTGAGTCTGGAGAATCAGAAAAATGGCAGTTTAATGCTTCTAAATACAGAAAACAGGAAGGCTAAACTGTTCTTGGTATGGTGGTTGGGGGAGATGGTATAGGCTAGACAAATTATTCAGCCTTTCCTTGAATATAGGAACTACCTTTGTCTTCCTTAGCAGCTCCCAAAGAAGCCAGACCTATGTGCTACATATTGTAGGTGTTAAATTAATGCTCTTGGTGGATATCACTAACAGCCACCTTGGATGGCAAATCCTGTTCCTTGTCTTAGGTGTTAAGTTCAGAGGCACCTCTGAACTATCCCTTCAAGCTAAAACTTAGAAATATTTCTAGGCATCACTTAACCTACTAGTTCCTACTAATTTAAAATACATCCATAAAAATATGACTTCCTTGCTAGTTTATTTATTTTAGGCTATTCTAGTTCATGAAACATCCAATTTTGTTTTGGGCTTGCCAATTTTAGCACTGAAAATTTAAGTTCCAGGAAATCCTCAGAGCCAGGCAAACTGAGATAGCTTCCAGCTCTATTAGCTTCAGAACACCTCTACTGATCCTGGTGTGGTGATAGGCAGAGGCAGGAGGATCAGGAGTTCAAAACCATCCTGGGCTACATAAGATCCTTTTTCAGAAAATAATCAAGCAAACAAGAACATCTCTGCTGAACCTGAAACCCTATAGGAAATATGCCGTTTCCTTGGCTTTGCAGATAGGGAAAAAGGGCCCTTGGTAGGTGACTACATTCTAATCCAAGAGGGTGACCAAACTTCCTTTCTGGCCATTGATGAGCTGGCTTGGAGGGCCTTCTGTGACCTGCATGGTACTGGGTGCATTATGTACCAACCAGCACCTTCACCTTCCTTTAAGCTGACCAATCATGGACACTGGATATGGGCTTCCCCCATTTAAAAGTCCAGTTCCCTGTCTGGTGTGGCGGCTCACTCCTTTACTCCCAGAACTGTGAGGCAGAGTTAGGAGGCTTCTAATGAGTTCAAGGCCATCCTTAAACAAGCCCAGTTCTCACTGGGATCACAGATTTTCCAGCTCTGAAATGCCCTCCTCCCAGAGGAGTCTGTTCTCTGTGTTTTATGGCTTACTTTAAACATTATTCTTTTAAATACTTTCCTGCCTTTTAATTATTTAATTGCTAGAGTAAATAAACCCAACACCCCTATCAAAACCCACCTATTAGATAGTAATACTCATATGTTCTTAATCTAAATTGTCCTTTGTTTGGACTCACTTTCCTCTGATGCTTCAGATTTTGTCTTAATGTATATGACTGAGCCCCTGGTGTATCTGTAACTCTTTTTTTTAGTCACGTGAAGAAGCCAGCAAGATAATGTGATACATTACTTTGCAAGTGGCTACTTCAACCCTACCAACAAAGCAACCTGAGATTCCTAGGAGCAGGTAAAATTCATATGCAATCTGTCACTATTTAATTTTATTGGCAAGATAATTCTACAAAATTAATGAATAGCTGGGTTGGAGTCAGGGAGAGGGGGCAGCTCGTTTTGAATGAGAAAATCAAAGACAATTATTACATTCAAATGAGAAACAACTGTTGACAGTGGTCACCCTCTGTTCTTGGCAGTGATATGGGTTGCTGATAATTAATATTCATAAGCAAGGGGGGGGAGAGTTTTCGAATCCTCCCTTCCCCCCTCCTATTCCGAGTTCTTGTCCTCTAATGCCAAAGGATTGCACACAGGGACAGAATTAAATTTTAATTACACGTTTATTCTAATTTAGTACATTAGGAAAAGGGGAGTTGGATGGGGAAATTTTCCAGTCACCATGTGGGAAGTTACAGAGTTCTCCACCCACCAGTTTGGGGAGAACACATGTCAGAGAGTTCAACAGAACTTATATTATTTAACTAAATAAACAGCCCAAGAAAAGATAACAGAAAGCTCCCATTATGAGAAGGAGAGGTTCATAAGGGAAAATGTCTGGAGCATGACCCCCCCACCTCAGCCATTAGCTGGGGTGGGGGAAGGCCATACCTTCTTAAGACCTGGAAATTCAGAGATCCTTCTGTGGCCTGGCTATGTGGCGAAAAGGGCCGGCTTACTCTCAGGAAGCGAGTTTTAAGTCTTTCCCCAGGTGAGTCAGAGAGACAGCTGATTGGTTCATATCTGACCAATCAGTTTTAGCACCTAGGTAGTAGCTCTAACTAGACACCTCCCATTCAGGGGAGGGGCTGGAAGGGGAAGGGTGGTACCTGCAGACACCTGACCATCACAGCAGGATATTAGTTTTAGGTTATGATGCTGAAGGTACAGTCATTATGAAAATGATTTTATGCAGGGCCAAATATCTAGGCCAACACAAACAACAAGGCCTACACAAAAAGCTACCCATCTCTGGATCTTCACTTTTATAAATCATGGTTCATGATGAGATATTGATGGATTTAAATCATACCTTACATGTTACAGTCTCTTCTATTTGATTCCTCAATATTTCTGGCCTGAAAATGTACCCATCAAGTATATCTTGGTCCATTATACTATTAGCTCCTTAAGAGCAGAGGATCCTAATTTAACACTTCTTTCTATAGACCTTAGCTGTATAGGACAAACCTAGATGTTTAATTATGACTAAGTAAAACAATCTGATTTGTGGAAGGTCAAAGCACTTTCAAGATAATCTTTTTTTTTTCTTTTTTTTAAGGCAGTCTCACTCTTGCTCAGTTTGGACTCACAGTGATCCTCCTACTTCTGCATCCAGAGTGCTGAGATTAAAGACATGTACCACCAAGCCTGAATAATCAGTTTTTGAACCTCTTTCTTCCTCAATAAAATGGGTATGGTAATTGTATCTACTTTGTGAGACTATGAGGTTGGAACAATATACATAAATCGTTTAACTAATCATCCAGCATCGTTCAATTCATAATCTGCTCAATTGGTAGATACAATTTTGAAAATATAAATCAGTTTGCTGTTCAATTGGAAGAAAGATTATGGAAACAGTTCGTAGCTCTGCTGTAAATCCGGGTATTCAATTCAGCCTGTAGAGTAACACTGTCAGCTGCCTATATATTGGAATTTGGGGGACAGAAATATTTATCCTTTAAACACTGATCCTCTTTAGTTTTCTATCATAACTCCTGAATTTTGATGGTGCTGTTTTTGAGCAACTGTCTCAGAGTGAAGGAGTGGAAATGTTTATTTAAGAGTGAGGGGGGCCACAAGCGGGCCTCCTGCAGCAGCAAACAACCTCCAGACACAGGGGCTATTTTGTGCATCTGGCTTGATGTGGGTACTGGGGAATCGAACCCAGGCCATCAGGCTTTGCAAGTGCGCGCCTTTAACCACTGAGCCATCTCTGTAGCCCAGGAGGGAAAATTTAGACTGAGGACTAGAGCTGTGACGAACATCGCCCCATCTTACTTCAGCACCTCAAGATACAGCAAGCAGAGTCAGCCAGTATTCAGGACTCAGCTCTTTGGCTCCATACCCCAGAAAGAAGAAAGGAAATACAAAAACAACTCTCCAATGGAGCCAAAGCATTCCAGCGCCAGGAGCCGCTTTCCCGCTAGTATGAAGGCGCCACGCCCTATTGCGTGCCTGCTCTTCCAGTGCGAGTTCCGCCCCTTCCGACCTATGCGCGCTGACGGAGTTGCGCGCGCATCGACGCGGCGTCACCCGGAGGTTGATGGCTGAGTGCAGAACCGGGAGCCACGGAAATGAAGTAAGGCTGCAAAGCTGCCCTTCTAGGCAGGCGGAGTGGGCCGCCGGGAGTGTCCATCTTGGGCTGGGGTGACAGGGTTACTCGGGGCGAGGGATGGGTGTTTGTCCCCTCGGAACTCTGGCTGGGAGAAAATAAAGCCCTCCATTTTCCCCTCCGGTGCAGCCCTCTGACGAAGGTGAAGTTGATCAACGGGCTGAATGAGCGAGAGGTGGAACTCGGGGTGGCGGACAAGGTGTCTTGGCATTCGGAGTACAAGGACAGCGCCTGGATCTTTCTGGGTGAGCTCCACATCTCTTTCCGGCAGTTCCTTTCAGAGGCTGTCAGCACTCATGTCAGCGTTCGGTGTTCACTTTTATGTCCCGTCTCCCAGCCCGTTTCCAAACGCTTCCTGTCCCTACTTCGCCTTTCCCCGTCCTTCAGTTAGGATTTGCCATTCTCCGCGCTAAAAGTCTTGCCACTTGGTTTCTCAGAGACTCCCTCAAACTCACCCATTACGCAGGTAAGGAAACTGAAGTGTAGACAAGTTCATGGGCGTCTTTAACGTCACAGCTAGCTAAGTACAGCATCCAGAACTATGCAATTTTTTTTGTTTTATTACTTTTTTAGCTTTTTTTATTGTCCATAATGAGTTACAACATTTATTTAGTGGGCAAACAATGAGTTGTTATCCCCAAATCCCCACTGCCCTCCCCTCCCCCCTCAACTGGATAACCTCCTCCATGGGTCCTCTGGATCAGTCCTTGTGACAGGGGACCATGGATAGACTAGTAATCAGCCAGGTTCTCCTGTCCGTACC
>PVHP010033563.1:0-19617 GCA_004024765.1 Zapus hudsonius
GCATGCACCATCATATCTTAGATAAGTGCAATTCTCATGTGCCAGTTGCAGCAGGCCAGCTCTTCAGTTACAGGAGCAGGAGGTTATGAAATACTGCAAAAATCCATAACATCTGACATCAAGAACACAAGCAGGCTGCTGCGTGGGGTGGTGCATGCCTTTAATCCCAGCAGTTGGGAGGCAAGAGCTAGGAGGATCATAAAGTTAATTTTAAAAAAATAAAATATGATTACCCTATGTTAAAAAAAAAAAAAACTCAAAACAAACAGAAAACCAACTGAAGCACCAAATGGCTGTTTTCCTTTTTCCTAACATTTTCGCCTTCCTTGAATTAGATATTGTGGGAGTATTAGGAGGAAAGGGGTCTGTTGTTAGTAAATTACCGAACCAAATGATCAGAAACCAAAATGATTCCAAAGCAAAAAAAAACAATGAATAACTTAAACCAAATGCTTTGAATCAAACAACAACAAAAAGCATCCAGGGACCTGGGGAGATTGCTCTGTGGTTAAAGGTGCTTACTTGCAAAGCCTGCTGCCCTGGGTTCAATTCCACAGTACCCACTTAAACCTGTGATTTTTGCATGTGTGTGCACAGAGCACACACACACCTGCATGCACACATACAAAAATAAAAATAAATGAAAACGTTAAAGATGGGCTGAAGAGATGGCTTAGCGGTTAAGGCATTTGCCTGCAATGCAGAAGGACCAGACTTCAATTCCCCAGTGCCCATATAAAGCCAGATGCACAAGAGGCTGTCTGGAGGCCCTGGTGTGCCCATTCTCTCTCTCTGTGCCCCCCCCTCAAATAAATAAAATATTTTTTAAAAAATTAAAGAAACAAAAACCTGAGCTGAGCATGGTGGCTCACACCTTTAGCTTCTAGTCCCAGCATTCAGGAGAATCACCATGAGTTTGAGGCCAGCCTGGGGCGACAAAGTGAGTGCCAAGTCAGCCTGGGCTAGAGTGAGATGCTGCCCTGGGGCCAGGGGGAGGGGATTAAAAACAAAGAAGAAGGAGAGAAAGAAAAATAAAGAAGGAAAAAAATCCAGGGTGTTATTCACTACTGCCTTCTCATGGGCAGGGTTTGTCTGGACTTTCTCTTCTTTTCTTCTCTTATTCTTTTTTTTGTTTGTTTTGTTTTGTTTTGTTTTGTTTTTCGAGGTAGGGTCTCGCTCTAGTCCAGGCTGACCTGGAATTCACTATGGAGTCTCAGGGTGGCCTTGAACTCATGGTGATCCTCCTACCTCTGCCTCCCGAGTGCTGGGACCACGCCCGGCTCTTCTCTTATTCTAATAAAGCCTCTCAACCTTAAAAAAAATCCAAACAAGGTTGAGGAGATGGTTCAATGGTTAAAGATGCTTGCTTACAATGCCTTCTAGCTTGGATTTTTCATTCCTCACTACTCATGTAAAACCAGACACAAAAGTTGCACATGAATCTGGAGTGCATTTGGAGCATGAAGAAGCCCTAGCACGCACACACGCACAAATAAATAAATAAATAAATAAATAAATAAATAAATAAATAAATAAATAAATAAATAAACAAACAAACAAACAAATAAAACATGTATGAGGCTGAAAATATGGCTCAGCAGTAAAGGTGCTTGCCTGCAAAGCCTAACGACCATTTCCCAGTACCCATGTAGAGCCAGATACACAAAGCGGTGCATGTATCTGGAGTTTGTTTGCAGTGGCTAGATGCCCTGGTGTGTGCCCATTCTCTCTCCCTCTCCTTGAAAATAAATAAAATATTTTTAAATGATTATATGTATATATATACATATACATATATACCTATCCAGGTGTACTGATGCAGGCCTTTAATCCCAGCACTCAGGAGGCAGAGGTAGAAATCTTTGCTGTGAGTTCAAGGCCATCCTGGGACTACATCGTGATTTCCTGGTCAGTCTGGGTTTGAACAAGACCCTACCTTAAAAAAAAAAACAAAAAAAAAAACTAAACCTGGTGTGGGGCGCATGCCTTTAATCCCAGCACTCAAATTCACAGCAATCCTCCTACCTCTGCCTCCCAAGTGCTGGGATTAAAGGCCTTCGCCACCATGCCTGGCTCTCATGAACTTTTATAGTAATGACTATAAAAGTCATGACTCAAGACACTTTACAAGTCAGGAATGATGGCTCACAAATATAATCTCAGAATTTGGGTGGCTGAGATAGGACAATGGCCCTGAATTTGAGGCTAGCATGAGTATAGAGTGAATTTCAGGCTAGCCTGGGCTATGGTGAGACCCTGCCTCAAAAACAAAAACAAAACCACTTTTCAAATACCCTGGTGGAAACATGGGGCAGGGGTTCCAGCAAGGCAGGAGATCTCTGCCACAGGCCTCAGATGCTATCTGATGACATTCTTAGCTTTTGGGTTGATGGAAGTTAGGAATCTGCTCATACATGCCAAAGGAGTTACCTAATAGTTACAGAATGTTACGTAACAACAGTGGTAGGAGATAAATGGCTATTAAAGGGGCGAAGATAATCCCAGACAATTTGATTCTGGTCCTGTAACTCCAACTCCCCACAATCACGGAGGTCTAATCAGCCTTAAATGCTTAACACTTTAGCTCTCAGTATAAAGAAATATTATTAATTAACTCATTCATTCATTTGCATGTGTGGGGTTGCCCCAGGGTTTCTTACTGCTGCATACAAATGCCCATTCAGCTTTATGTGGGTGGCTGAGGAATTGAACCCAGGCCAGCAGACTTTGCAAACCTTGGCAAGCAGACTTTGCAAGCAAGCACCCTTAACTGCTTAGCTACCCCCAACCCCCCAAATTTTTATATTTCTGTGCATAAATAAATTGAATTATTAATAAGCAGAGAAATGTGAAAAGAATATTTATTTTTAATTTCTAGCTTGTTAACACATAATAAAACACTCCTTTGGTGTGTGTGTGTGTGTGTGTGTGTGTGTAATGTACATGAGTGTGTGGGTGCATGTGCCCTGCACTGTGTGCACAAGCATGGAGACTACTAGGAGAATATTGGGTGTTTTCCTCTATTGCTCATCTGCTTGTTTCCTCGAAATAATCTCTTACTGCATCCAAAGTTACATCTCTCTCTCTCTCTCTCTCTCTCTCTCTCTCTCTCTCTCTCTCTCTCTCTTTCTCTCTCTCTCTCTTTTGTTTCATTTTTTTTTTTCTGGTCAGACTGACCAGCAAACCCCAGCTTGTCTCCCTACAGGACTGGGGTTATGGGCATGCGTGGCCCTACTTAGCTGTTCGCTACAACTGAACTCAGGGGGAATCAGGTCCCAAGCCTTCAGGGCTAGGCACTTACCTGCCAAGCCATTTCCCTAACCTCAAACAGAGCATTTCTGTTTATTTGGATTTCAGATTTTTTTATCTTTTTATTATAACTTCAATAATTATAGATCATAAAGCATTGATTCCTTTTCCCCTCCCCCATATGTCTTCCCCCTCTCAATTAGTCTCTGTTTTGTTTCAGTGTCATCATTGTTTCCTCCCATTATGTGTAGGTATTACCATGCACTGCGAGGTCATGTGTAAGGCCATTTTGTGTCTGGACATTTGCGTTATAAGCAGTCCTCCCCTTCCTTTGGCTCTTACAATCTTTCCACCACCTCTTCTGCAATAGACTCTGAGCCTCGGGAAGTGGGATTTCAGTTTTTTGAGATAAAGTCTCATGTTGCCAAGAATGACCTTGAATTCTTGATCCTCCTTGCACCAAGAGGCCCAGCTTAACAAAGAACTTTCACATCTCTATATCACAGAACTGCCTGTGACATGGAAATTGATACTCCATAAATTACAGTCATTTAAGCTAAGTGAGATTTAAATGGGAATAAAAGTCCAGGTTTGGGACTGGAGAGATTGCTCAGTGGTTAAAAGCACTTACTTGCAAAGCCTGACAGTTGGGGTGCAAGTCTCAAGTACCCAGGTAAAGTAAGATATACAAAGTGACCCGTGTCTGGAGTTTGTAGTAGCAAGAGCCCTGGGGTGCCCAAGTGGGTGCTCTCTCACTCTCCTTCCAAAAAAAAAAAAAAAAAAAAAAAGTCCAGGTCATATAGCCAGTGTAGAGACCAGTGTGGAGGTTCCTCAAATAGCTAAAAATAGATCTATCATATGTCCCAGCCATACCACTCCTGGACATATGCTCTAAAATTTACACTTTTCTATGAGTTAATTACTCATCCATGTTTATTGCTGCTCTGTTCACAATAGCTTGAAAATAAAATCAACCTAGATGCCCATCAAGTGATGAATGGATTATGACAATATGGTATATTCACACAGTGGAATTTTATTCAGCACACAAAAAATTATGAAGGCAGGCATGGTGGCGCATACCTCTAATCCCAGCAGAGGGAGGTAGGAGGATCACTGTGAGTTTGAGGCACCCTGAGGTTACAGTAAATTCCAGGTCAGCCTGAGCTACTATGAGACTCTACCCCCAAAAGCCAACCAACCAAACAACAAAATAGAACAAAACAAAACAAAAAACAAAAAAAGAAAGAGAGAAAAAGAAACTTATAGAAAAATGGATAGAGCCGGAAAATATGCTAAGTGAGGTGAACCAGGCTCAGAAAGACTAACAGAGCACATCCTCTCTCACATGCAGATAGATTGTAATGTGAATTTTTACATTTGTAAAAAAATTGAAGTAACAACCAGAAGTAGCTTCTGGGGCCAGGTGTGGTGGTGCATGCCTTTAATCCCAGCACTCAGGAGGCTGAGGTAGGAGGATCACCATGAGTTCAAGACCACCCTGGGACTACATAGTGAATTCCAGGTCAGCCTGGGCTAGAGCGAGACCCTACCTTGAAAAACAAAAACAAAACAAACAAACAAAAAAAAAAAAGAAGTAGCTTCTGGGAAGCTTGAAAAAGGCCATGATGGGGGAGGGGGTTTTTAGATATGTAAGTAGAGGGGCTGAATATTGGGGGTGGAAAGGTCTAAGTAGGAGAGGATCAGAGGAGGGGATAAAGCAGGGTTAACAAAAAATAAGTACATTATAGATAAGCCATATGGAAACTTACTTTTTTGTTTGTTTTTTCGAGGTAGGATTTTGCTCTAGCCCAGGCAGACCTGGAATTCACTATGTAGTCTCAGGGTGGCCTTGAACTCATAACAATCCTCTTATCTCTGCCTCCTGAGTGCTGGGACTAAAGGCATGTGCCATCACACCTGGCTGTGGATTAAATTTTTACAGATGCCATAACAAAATATCACAGACTAGGCTGAGCATCGTTGTATATACCTACAATATAAGCACTTGGAAAGTTGAGGCAAAGGATGGCAAGTTCAAGGTCTCTTTGGGCTTCATAGTAAGTCCAAGGCCAGCCTGTGAAGCTTAGTGAGACTGTCTCAATACAAAAATTAAGGGCTGAAGAGATGGCTCACCAGTTAAGGCACTTACCTACAAAGCCTAACAACCACCAGGTTTGATTCCCCAGTACCCACGTAAAGCCAGATGTACAAAGTGGCAATGCATCTGGAGTTCCTTTGCAGTGGGCTAGACACCCTGGTGCATGCATTCTCTCTGTCTCTTTTGTCTCTGACTCTCTCTGCTTGCAAATAAAGCAATAAATAAACTATATTAAAAATGAAAAAATGAAAAGGAAGGCTGGGAATTTCATTCAGTAGCAGAGTGCTATGCTGCTTAGCATGTAGTGTGGCCACACATGTCTGTAACCACAGTCCTGAAGGATGGAGATGGGAGAATTGGTGGGGTTTATTGGTCAGCCAGTCTGACTTTAAAAAAAGAAAAAAAAAAAGATTTAAAAATAAAGGGGACTGGGAAGCTGACTCAGTGATTAAGGTTGCTTGTATACAAAGCCTAGAAGCCCAGGTTTAATTCCCTAGCTGCCCATGTAAACCAGACAAAGAAAGTGACTCAAGCATAGGAGTTTGTTTATAGTGATAAGACAAGAGACAAGTGGCAAGTAGCAAGGGGTTCTTCAAGGGACTTCTGAACGGGGCTGGGATTGATGAGACTATGGCAGAGCTTTGGCATGGGCTTCCCACCTAAAGAATCTTGAGTATCTCTCTTTAACAGAGTCTCATGAAGCGCAAGCTAGCCTCCGAGTCTCTATATGGCTGAGGATGACCTTGAACTTTGATCCTTCTGCATCCATCTCCTGGGTTTACAGATGGGCACCAGACCTAGTTTTATGTGGTGCTATGGGTAGAATCTAGGGCTTCGCGCATGCTGGGCCAGCATTCTACCAACGGAGCTACATCCCCAGCCCCTGAGATTCTTCTATAAGAATTTGAATAAATATATAGAAGCTGAGCCTGCTTCTATGATTGTTGACATCAGGAGTCACTGACTGAAGATACCTCCCATTTCACAAGGCCATCTCAGTAACAGAATTTGTTCCTGACACTTCTGTTTTTCAGTTTCCGTAATCTCGAGGGTGGAGGATGGGTGTGTTACTAAGTATGTGCCTGGATGCAAGAGATAGAAGGGTGATAAGACAGAAAAAGTATTATTAGGGAGTAATAAACTATAATCATCCTAAGGTTGATAATTGTTCAGTTCCTGATTGTAGGAATCCTAAAAACACCATTGTTTTACCTTGAAAGTAAAAAATAAACCACAGTTCCAGCTTCTTTTATGCGGATACAGGGTAGTAGCGACTAGAAGAGATAAGCAGAGTGCTGTGCAGTAGAACTTCCTGTGATAGCAGAAAGCATTTCTAGGTATGCAATTTAGCAGCTGTTGCTATTACTCCCTCACTGCTGGTATGAAACACCACACCAGAAGCCTCTTATGGAAGGAAAGGATTTATCTTTTCTTATAGTGGGTTTTGCTGGGGTTTTTTTTGTTTGTTTGTTTGTTTTTGTTTTTCCCAGGTAAGGTCTCACTCTAGCACAGGCTGACCTGGAATTCACTCTGTAGTCCCAGATGGCCTGGAACTCATAGTGATCCTCTTACCTCTGCCTTCTGAGTGCTGGGATTAAAAGGGGGGGTGGGGAACCACCATGCCCATTTGGCTTACAGTTTTGAGGGTAAATTTCATCATGCTGGGGAAACCATGACAGAGCAGACAGCTAGTGTGCCATACATCTTATCACTTCAGCAGGGAGAAAGCAGCAAGACTCACCTCACTACCACAGGACAGGCAAGAGAGCGGGACTACATAGTCCCAAGGCTGGCTCCCAGTGACACACCTCCTCCAGCAATGCTCCACATACCAAAAGCTCCACTGGCTGGGCTCAGGTATGATTCTTTTTTTTTTTTTTTTTTGGTTTTTCGAGGTAGGGTTTCGCTCTAGTCCAGGCTGACCTGGAATTCACTATGTAGTCTCAAGGTGGCCTCAAACTCACAGCAATTCTCCTACCTCTGCCTCCCGAGTGCTGGGATTAAAGGCATGCGCCACCATGCCCGGCCCTTTTTTAAAAATTTTTTAAATATTTTATTTATTTATTTGAGAGAGAAAGAGAGAGAGAGAGAGAGAGAGGCAGAGAGAGAATATGGGCACAACAGGGCCTCCAAGCCACTGCAAATGAACTCCAGACACATGCACCCTCTTGTGCATCTGGCTGTATATGGGCACTGGGGAATTGAACTCTGGTCCTTCTGCATTGCAGGCAAATGCCTTAATCACTAAACCATCTCCTTAGCCCTTAGGTATGATTCTTAACCACAAACGCTTGAGGCTATGAGAGACATTTCATATTCAAATCACCACAGTAGTATTGCCAAATGTGACTATGAGCAGCTAGAATGTAATTCCAGATGAATGTACTACTTTGTGCATCTGGCTTTACATGGGCTGTTGAATTGAACTAGGTTATTAGGTTTTGAATGTAAATGCCTTAACTGCTGAGCCATCTCTCCAGCCCTTCATTTTAATTTTTATATCCTCTTAATTTTATTTGGTTTAAATAGCCCTTTGTAACAAGAGGCTTCTACGTTAGTGTGGGATTCTAGTTGGTGCTGATAGGTTGAATATACCACTAATTTTTTAATTTGTGTATATGCGTGGATGCCAGGCATCTTGTTGCTACAAACAAACACCAGATGGCTTGCACCACTTTTTGCATCCAGCTAAAGTGAGTGGCTGGGGAATTGAACCTGGGCCAGAAGACTTTGTAAGCAAATGCTTTTAACAGCTAAGCCATTTTCCCAGCCCCTAATTTTTCTTTTGATCCAATTTTAAGTGGATATAGAAAGATCAAAAAGAAAGAGACAAGGGGGAATAATAACAACCAACATTTTCTGTATACTTATCATAATTATAATACCAAGTAATTATCTAAATATTTAATAGGCATTTTATATGATCTTTGTAATGATAATAGTGCAATTGTGCTCATAATTTCACAGGTAGAAACTTGGCTGGAATCACATAGTTGGTAAGCAAAGGGAATTCATCCACAAGTGGTTTGGTTATAGGCCCTAGTCATTTACATCACATAGATTCAAGAGTGAGGCTGCCTCAGAGTGGCTTACTACCATGGCTCCCAAACTCTGTGCCAAGGTGCCCACTCAAACTATATTTGTTTGCTTTTACATTTTTAATTTGTTCTATTATTCATTTATTTGAGATGGAATCTCACTCTGTTGCCCCAGCTGGTCTCAAATTCCCTGGTTCAAGTGATCCTCTTGTCTCAGCCTTCTCAACATCTGGAACTCTGGGCCAGTGCCACACACATATTTGCAATGCTGGTGATTAAATCCAGGGCCTCATGCATGCTAGGCAAGCACTCTTAACACTGAGTTAAATATTTTGGAGCTGGGGGTGGGAGAAAGGAAACATAGGAGTATAGGCTAATAGGAATATGACCAATTTGTAGTATGTTCAAATATTAAATTTCTCCATAAAATACCCCTAATAAAGAAAGAACACTCGGCAGTTAAAGGAGCCTGATTTCTTATATTTTTAAATCTATTTTTATTTTATTTATTTATTTATTTTATTGAGAAGAAATCCCACTCTGCTAACCAAGGTTTCATTTCTTTTTTTAATATATATATTTTATTTATTCATTTTCAATCAGAGAGAGAGAGAGAGAGAGTGCACCAGGGCCACCACCTTGTGGGTCTGGCTTATGTGGGTACTGGGGAATTGAACCCAGGGCCTTAGGCACTGGAGGCAAGTGCCTTAACTGCTGAGCCATCTCTCCAGCCCTATTTTTATTTTTAAAAATATTTATTATTTATGAGAGACAGGGAAAGAGGCAGACAGAAAGAAACTGAGTACAGGTGTGCTAGGGCCTTCTACCTCTGCAAGTGAACTCCAGACTTTGTGCCACTTTGGGCATCTGACTTCACATGGGCACTGGGGAATCAAACCTGGGCTGTCAGGCTTTGCAAACAAGCTCCTTTAACTGTTGAGCCATCCCTCCAACCCCATGGGGCCTGCTTTCAAAGCCAGCTAACCTGGGTTCAGTTCCCTAGCACCCACATAAATCCAGACACAAATTGGCAGGTACATGCATTTGTGATCCTAACATACATATACCTATGGCAGGCAGAGCCTGGATTGTCCAAAGTTTACAGGCCAGTTAGTCTGACAGTTTGTGGTGGCCAGAGACACTATCTCAAAGGTGGAGCAGAAACACCTCAAAGTGGTCCTACAACCTCCACATGCACACCATGGCTCATGTAACCATACACACACACACACACACACACACACACACACACACACAAGAAAACAGCAATGTTTATTAGTTGTATACTGTATAAGCTTGTGTACTAGCTTGAGATCATTTATAGTTTGAACATTATGTTTCTTCTGATATCAGTATAGCTTTGCAAAGCTGGTTTTAAGAGATCCTTCTGATAAAAGTAAGAACTATGTAAAAAGTAGCGTGGAACAGGAAATGAAAGAAGCAGTTTTGGATTTTACACTTTGGGAAGTTGTGTGGTACCAACAAGTGAATATATCCTATAACTCACAGTTAACTATCTATAGGTATTTAAGAATGAAATGATTTTCTTTCTTTCATGTCTAATTTTATTATATTTATTTGCAAGCAGGGAGAGAGGTAGGGATATATATATGACCCATGTCATAGTCTCTTCATGACCCAGGTTTGATTCTCCAGTACCCACGTAAAGCCAGATGCCCAACGTGGTACATGCATGGGAAGTTCCTTTGTAGTGGCTGGAGGTCATGGTGTGCCCATCCTCTCTCTCTTCTTTCTGTGTGCAAATATCTATCTATGTATCTATGTATCTATGTATCTATCTATATCTATCTTTATAGAGAGAGATGAATGGGCACAACACCACCAGGGCCTCTTGCCACTGCAAACAACTCCAGGCATATGTGCCACTTTATGCATCTGACTTTATGTGGGTACTAGGGAATTGAACCCAGGCCAGCTTTGTAAGCAAATCTTTAACCACTGAGCCATCTCTTCAGCCCCTTGTGTCTATTTTATTTTTTAATGACTACTAAGTTGTTTCAAACCACTCAAGAAAAAAAGCTAGCTGACCCAGAATTTATCATGTAGTCTCGGGGTAGCCTTGAACTCACAGTGATCCTCCTATCTCTGCCTCCCAAGTGCTGCGATTAAAGGTGTGTGCCACCACACGCCTGGCCTAGGTGTTTCTTTTGACTGGGGAAAAAAAAGTGTTGAAAAAAAGATATTCCGTGCATTGTGTCCTGAGAAATTGGGGCCTCTGGGCTTGAGTGTTGAAAATAGATCAAATTATTGCAGCTCTTGCAGATCACCTTTTTTATTTGCATGCACTTTAGACAGTATCCATGTAAATGACCTGATTAGCTGTGTGTGGAGACTCCTCCATGTGATCCCATTGCTTGGAAGTGGAAGCAGTGCCAGCCTCAGCCGCACAGTAAACTCAAGGGTCTCTGGGAGATTCACGAAGAAGACTTAGTCTCAAAAACAAACACCAGGGCTGGAGAGATGGCTCAGCGGTTAAGGCACTTGCCTCTAGTGCCTAAGGCCCTGGGTTCAATTCCCCAGGTCCCACAGAAGCCAGACCCACACGGTGCTGGCCCTGGTGCTCTCTCTCTCTCTCTCTCTCTCTCTCTCTCTGCTTGAAAATGAATAAATAAAATATTAAAAAAAACACCAGTTAGCAAATCTAAATATAAATAGATAAATTAATTAAGTTTGAATGTTCTTAGATATCACCATGGTATAATCTTTTCTTTTTTAATAAATATTTTCAATTTTTAATTTATTATTATTTATTTATTTTTAATATTTTATTTATTCATTTTCAAGCAGAGATACAGAGAGAAAGAGAGAGGGAGAGAGAGAGAGAAAGAGAGAGAGGGCACCAGGGCCACCACCTTGTGGGTCTGGCCTATGTGGGCACTGGGGAATTGAACCCCGGGCCTTAGGCACTGGAGGCAAGTGCCTTAACCGCTGAGCCATCTCTCCAGCCCAAGTATAATCTTTTTTGTTTGTTTGTTTGTTTTGTTTTTCGAGGTAGGGTCTCGCTCTAGCCCAGGCTGACCTGGAATTCACTCTGTAGTCTCAGGGTGGCCTTGAACTCACGGCAATCCTCCAACCTCTGCCTCCCGAGTGCTGGGATTAAAGGCGTGCGCCACCACACCCGACAATAGCTGAATTTACCAAGATGTTACATTGTGTAATTCTGAGGGAAACTATGTAATTCTGTTACAGAAAAGCTCATTTTGGCAGCAGCCCTCTTGGTTGTCAGTATTGCTTGCATCTGGTCGGGTATGGTGGTGTACACCTTTAATCCCAGCACGCTGGAGGCCTCCAGGTAGAAGGATCACTGCGAGTTTGAGGCCACCTGAGACTCCATAGTGAAGTCCAGGCCAGTCTGGGCTAGAGTGAGACCCTACCTCGAAAAATCAAGAATTGCTTGGATCCAATACCGTGTATCCATCCAACCTGTCGCCATCGCGCTGTGCCAAGGAACCTAAAATTCTTTTATTTTATTTTTTTGGTTTTTCAAGGTAGGGTCGCGCTCTAACCCAGGCTAACCTGGAATTCACTATGGAATCTCAGGGTGGCCTTGAACTCACGGCGATCCTCCTACCTCTGCCTCCCAAGTGCTGGGATTAAAGACGGGCGCCACCACGCCTGGTGGAACCTAAAATTCTCGCCCTAGACCTTTTCCTCTCCCAATGAGGCTGGTTGTGCTTCCCCAGCCCTGTAAGCTTCAGGTAGCCCGGTTGCCGGTGTCTGCTTCCTTCTTCGGTAAAGCAATGAAGACACGGACTTAATCCATTTTATTCTATCAAACCTATTCTATCATTGCACCATCTGTTTGATATTTGCTCTTTTAAATTTGTTTTTTAAATTTATTTATTTGCAAACAGAAGCAGGCAGAGAGAATGGGCACACCAGGGCCTCCAGCTGTTGCAAATGGACTCCAGATTGCACGCACCATTGCACATCTGGCTTTACATGGGTATTGGGGAGTCGAACTAGGTTAGGCCCTGCAGGCAAGCGCCCTAACCATTGACACATCTGTCCAGCCCTCTTTTGAATTTCTTACTATCTGCTGTGGACACAGCCGGGAATAGAATTACTGATCTACAATCCGGGCCCCATCACCCTGCTTCCTACCCTCTTCCTGAAGACACTTCCTTTCCTGGAAAACGGGGGAAAGTGCAGGGATGGAATGCTGGGTGCCCAAGAAGAGGAGAGGGCCCAGCTCTGGAGAGACCTGGGAGAGTGAATCAGGGTGTGTCACCATGGAGACGGGCCGGGTTTGCGTGCTGGGCTGCCATTGGCCGGCGGCGCCGAGGCTGGGGATATAAACCCGCCGCCCGAGCGCAGCCCGCGGACCGTGAGGACCGGATCGCGGCGCGCGCGGCTCCCCGCTCCAAGCTGGCAGGATCGCCGCGAGAACGTCGGCCACCATGGAGGACAGGTGAGGCGGCATCGGGCGCGCCTGGGCAGGGGTCGCCTGGCATGGAGGTCGGAGAGCTGGGCCGTGTGGGCTCCGAGAGGGCGGGAGTTCCCTGGAGATGCACCGAGGCCTGGCACCGAGCCTCGGGTCGGGCAGCAGGGCGGGCAGGGGCGCGCGCGCGCGCGGGCCGGGGTGGCGCCGGCCGGGCCCCGAGGGACCGGAACCGGGACTTTAGGTGAGCAAAGCCGAGTTCTCTTGTTCCTTGCAAACTCCTCCCTTCCCTCCAAGTTGGAGGTCCGATGAGCCACTTGGGAATGGAATCTCTAAGACGGCTAGGAAAGCTCTGTTCAGCGACGTTGAGTAGCAGACATTTTCGCACTCCTCTCCTCCACCAGCCCCAGCCCGCCGCCTGGCTCCTGGAGCTCCCAGTTCAGCTCAGCAGAGCTCTAGGGGTCACGGTAGCTTCTGGATGACCGTGGGCACAGCTAATGAGGAAGTCCTGTGAGCTGTGGCTAGACATCATACTTCTTCCCCTTAGGAATGTTATTTCATTGATTCCTTACCAACTTTATTGGCTCTGTTTATTACCGTGTGATTTCATTGCCTCCCTCTCTCATTACCTAGTTATTTCCCCGAGGGTAGGTGATTGTATTTTGTAGTCCTGTCTGGTGTGTGTGTGTGTGTGTGTGTGTGTGTGTGTGTGTGTGTGTGTGTGTGTGTCAAGGTTTTGCTCTATTACCTTGGCAAGGTTCAAGCCATTCTAATATCTCAGTCTGCCTCGTAGTTGGTACTATAGGTATGTACCTTGCCCTTAAGCTGCTGGAAGGAATAAAAAAATGTCCTGGGGTTCCTTTTAAAAAATTATTGTTTTATTTGACAGGAATGAATGATTGAATACAAGGCCTTTGCTTCTGCAAACAAACTCCAGTGCATGCATCACTTTGTGCATCTGGCTTTACATGGCTACTGGGGCATCAAGCCCAGGCCATCAGGGTTTGCAAGCAAGCACCTTTAACTGCCTGGAGGTTCTTAAAGTTATGTTCAATTCTGACACAGCTCAGTTCCACCTCTGAAAGTAATCTTTAATCTCAGCTGAGTGTTAATGGAATTGGACTTAGAACTGTTAGAAGGTTCTGAGCAGATTCTTACTAGTAGCATAGGATGGATTTCTGTTGCTCTTTGCTCTTAAGGGGAAAATGTCCTGGACAGATAGGAGTGAGGCAGGGAGGGAAAAGAGGAGCAGAGGAACCCCAACATTGCAAAAGGAGAAAGAGAAAGGAAGGATAGGAAAGAAAATAAAATTTAGCTCCCTTAGTATTAGTTCAGGAAGGAATCTAAAAGGGAGAATCCAAGAGGAAATTGGGATTATCCCTGCCTTGACAGTTTGAGTACCTGGACAGGCAGGCAGGATACTAGGGAAGATTGTATCTGGTTTGTCATTTGCCTTTAGGAAGGAATGAGTGTTCTCCTTAGCCTTATTCTTCTTGATCTGATTATTTCATGGAACTTCCGGTCCTCTGTAAATTCTTGTCTTAAGGAGTGGTATGAAACCTCACTGTGCTGAGGGTACAGTTCACTGGTAGAGCAAGAGGCCCCGGGTTTTATTGCTGGTCTTAACCCTGGAGTTGAGGCTATTAGTTTCATTCAGTTCCCAGACTCTCAAATGAAGGGAGTTTCATGTCAGAGTTTCAGTAGGTCAGCCAGGTGTGGTGGTGCACACCTTAATCCCAGCACTCGGGAGGCAGAGGTAGGAGTATCACAGTGAGTTCAAGGCCACCCTGAGACTCCATAGTGAATTCCAGGTCAGCCTGGACTAGAGTGAGACCCTACTTCCAAAAACCAAAAAAAAAAAAAGAGTAGGTCAACATAGGATGGCTTTCCCCTCTGAACCAATCCCCCCCTCTCTCTTTTGTTTTATTTATTTATTTTTCCAGGTAGGGTCTGCTCTAGCCCAGGCTGACCTGGAATTCACTAAATATTCTCAGGTGGCCTTGAACTCACAGCAATCCTCCTACCTCTGCCTCCTGTGTGCTGGGATTAAGGTGTGCACCACCACGCCCAGAAGCGTCTCTATCTTTTGATGTCTGCCAGGTTTTCTGTGCTGAGAGTCATTTGCCTATGGTGTCCTTAGCAAGGGAGCAGAATTCATTTTGGTGTTTCTATTATCTCTAGATTCACATATGAAGATTATCAGGACACCGCAGACTGGCTTCTGTCTCACACAAAGCACCGGCCTCAAGTGGCGGTCATCTGTGGTTCTGGGTTAGGAGGTTTGACGGAGAAACTAACTCAGGCCCAGAGCTTTGACTACAGTGATATCCCAAACTTTCCCCGGAGCACAGGTACTGGCAAGGGCGTGTAGGAGGTGGGAGTGAGGGATGCTGACAGGATTCTGTGGGATCCAGTCTGGGTGGCCAGTGTTTCTTTTTGTTGTTGTTTTGAGGTAGGGCCTTGTTCTAGCTCAGGCAGACCTGGAACTCACTATGTGGTCCCAGGGTGGCCTCAAACTCACGGGGTGATCCTCTTACCTCTGCCTCCTGAGTGCTGGGATTGACATGTGCCACCACAACCGGTAGTGTTTCTATTCTTTTTTTTTTTAGAAGTATTTGCTCTTTTCTGTTCCCTGGAAGAGTTTTTATATATTTATTTTCAATCAGAGAGAGAGAGAGAGAGAGAGAGAGAGAGAGAGAGAGAGAGAGAGAGAGAGAGAGAGAGAGAGAATCAGGGCCACCACCTTGTGGGTCTGGCTTATGTGGGTCCTGGGGAATTGAATCCAGGGCCTTAGGCACTGGAGGCAAGTGCCTTAACCGCTGAGCCATCTCTCCAGCCCCCTCTATTCTTGATCCTATCATTTGACCAAAGATAAATGTAAGAGGAAAACACCACCATGATCAGAACGACTTTCGGAAGAAATCTCCACAGGTGACTGGACATGTGTACATTCTAGTGGGACTGTTCACATCTTTTTGTTGCTTTACTGGCTGTAAGTTCCTTCCTATCTCTTCTCATGTGCCTCTTCCCATATGCCCTCCTCCCCTACTCTCTCTGTCTCTCTTTCTCTCTCTCTCTCTTTCTTCCAGCCTGTAGCTTAAATGGAAAAGGCAGTGTCTGTAGCTCCCTAGGACAAAGACTAGCCTGTTCCCAATGTCTGCCTGCTATTCCCGTCCTCCCAGCTCATCTCCTAGATGCAGACTGATTCACAGCACAATAAGCACACTGACCACCGTGTTCTTACAGACACACACACATACTAATTACTATAGGACTACACATGACCTGCTTCACACTGCCCACAGCGGAGCTCTGTGGGATCTGATGATAGCATACCCAGTACTCTAATGGCGACCAGGAAGCTCTAAGCCTAAGCCAGAAAAGGCCAAGTGAAGCAGGGCGAGTCAAGGACAAGGGTAGTTTATTTGGCTTATTCCAAATGACTAACTTGCCTATGGTTTATTAATTTTTTAAAATATTTTTATTTATTCATTTTCAAGCAGAGAGATACAGAGAGAAAGAGAGAGAGAGAGAGAGAGAGAGAGAGAGAGAGAGAGAGAGAGAGAGAGAGAGAGCACCAGGGGCCACCACCTTGTGGGTCTGGCTTATGTGAGTCCTGGGGAATTGAACCCAGGGCCTTAGGCACTGGGGCCAAGTGTCTTAAACACTGAGCCATCTCTCCAGCCCATGTTTCTTTTTTTTATTCCTTTTTTGCCCATGTTTATTAATTTTTAAAAATATTTTATTTATTCATTTTCAAGCAGAGAAAGAGAGAGAGACAGAGAGAGAGAGAGAGAGAGAGAGAGAGAGAGAGAGAGAGAGAGAGAGAGAGAGAGCGCTAGAGTGAGCGCACCAGGGCCACCACCTTGTGGGTCTGGCTTATGTGGGACCTGGGGAATTGAACTCGGGGCCTTAGGCACTGGAGGCAAGTGCCTTAACTGCTGAGCCATCTCTCCAGCCCTTATTAATTTTTTA
This sequence comes from Zapus hudsonius, assembly GCA_004024765.1. Lineage (NCBI taxonomy): Eukaryota > Metazoa > Chordata > Mammalia > Rodentia > Dipodidae > Zapus > Zapus hudsonius. The sequence continues at coordinate 16,766 of PVHP010033563.1, forward strand.
AATGTCTCTCATTTTCTTCTTTCCTAGAGAGTTGATACTTTTAATAAATGTCTGAAAACCCTGGGGCTGGAGAGATGGTTCAATGGTGCTTGCTTGTTAGTGATTCTATGAATGCATAATTAATCTCTTTTTTCTTCTCTTTCCTTTTGTGTACAGTGCCAGGTCATGCTGGTCGATTGGTGTTTGGGTTCCTGAACGAGAGAGCTTGTGTGATGATGCAGGGAAGGTTCCACATGTATGAAGGATACCCACTGTGGAAGGTAAATCAGTGGCAGAGGCCTGGTTGAATTTGAAAGAAGGCAGGCATTACTATCCTCTTTAATGACTAGCTATTCATCCTATGTTATGACCTAGCTAGTTCCTCTTTCATACTGTTTATTATGCATGTCTTTGTGGGTATATTAGAACTCTGAAAACACTTTTTGTGCTCTTTGTCGGCTAAGGTGACATTTCCAGTGAGAGTTTTCCATCTTCTGGGTGTGGACACTTTGGTGGTCACCAATGCAGCTGGAGGGCTCAACCCCAAGTTTGAGGTTGGAGATATCATGCTGATCCGTGATCACATCAATTTACCTGGTTTCTGTGGTGAGAACCCTCTCAGGGGACCCAATGAGGAAAGGTGTGTATCTTGTCTTTGTTGCAGGATCCACAGAGTTTAAGGATCTTGTCAAGGAGTCAAGGGACAGCCTTTAATAATGCCATCTAACTATGCCTTAGGTTTGGAGTTCGTTTCCCTGCCATGTCTGACGCTTATGACCGGCATATGAGGCAGGAGGCTTTCAGTGTCTGGAAACAAATGGGCGAGAAGCGAGAACTACAAGAAGGCACTTATGTGATGTTGGCTGGCCCCAACTTTGAGACTGTGGCAGAGTGCCGTTTGCTGCAGAAGCTGGGGGCAGATGCTGTTGGTGAGAAGGGGAATTTACTGGCAGTTTGAGGGAAGAATCTGGTAAAACAGTGATGAGTGGGGAGGTTTGTTGGCTGAAGCACTAAATCTCCTCACTGAGCACCAAGGACTCAAGAGTTTCAGCTCTGTCACCTACTATTTGACTATTAGAATTCTAACAAATGTCAGTACAGCCTGGAAGGTAGACACATGTCATTAGAACTAACCAATCACCAATAACACATGTGCTTTGACAATACTTAGAAGACATTTGTAGCTTCTCAGATGCTTTACATATTTGTAGAGCTACAGCACAGCATAAAGTCAGCACTAATTTAGCTGCCAGACTGAAGGGTGAGGAGAAAAAAGTCATTTGAGGGTCTTTTCTCTCTCTTCCCATCAGGCATGAGCACAGTACCCGAAGTGATAGTTGCACGGCACTGTGGACTTCGGGTCTTTGGTTTCTCACTCATCACCAACAAGGTCATCATGGATTACGAAAACCTGGGGAAAGCCAATCACGAGGAAGTCCTGCTGGCTGGGAAACAAGCTGCACAGAAACTGGAACAGTTTGTCTCCATCCTTATGGCTAGCATTCCTCTTCCTGGCAATGCCAGCTGACTGGCCTGGAGTCGTCTGGCACTTTCCACATCGATCCAAGTATCTACTGCCTACTTTGGCCCCTTGCTGGGGTCATGTGTGCCTCTACCCTTAGGTCGTAGGGGAAAGGAAGGAAGAAGAGCCGAATCTTTCACATTCCACATGGTCTCCCTCCAGACCATTTTGGTTCCAGCTCCTCTTGCTCAGTTGCCTTCTCAGAGCAGTTTGTTTTCAACCTGCATTCTTCTGTAAGAGGAGGATGGAGCCCACAGCCTGCCATACTCGGAGATGTGACCCGTGGGTGAATGCACAGCTTTGAACTTCAAACAGTACCTTCCCTGGGTTTATGGAATGATGCCATCATGTCCCCGCTCCTCCCAAAGCACTAGAGACCAAACACAGACCAACCTCTTGGATTTAATTAATACCATTATCATGTTTAGAGAATAAAGAGATGAAATCATTTTTTGTGTAACTGGGATGCAGCTGGGCCAAGGGCCATGATTGGTTTGAAAGGCCTTGACACCAGGTGTCTGTGTGACTATCTGCTTCTCAGACATGTAACTAAGAATGAAGATGGGGGATGGGCAAAGGATGACGAAATTCAAAAGGACAATGTTACAAGATGAGGAAGGCTTAACTTGATGACCACTTCCTTCAGACCTGTCTGGCCTCTGTCCCTTGCTTCACTCCCTGGCTCCTGGCAAGAACGGCTGAACTTCCTGATCTCACTTCTGTTCTCAGGTTGCTACTACCTTGTCTTTTCTTTGTATTTCTTCTCTTCCCTACTCTGTCACTCTCCTTCACTCCATTCTGATGCTGTGACGACAGGTGCCCTTCTTTCTGTCTGCTGGTTAGATTTCTGCCTGCCAGCCTCCTGCAAACCTGTGAAGTTCATTCAGTTTCCCCTTCAGCCCTGAGACTGGATTGGTCAGCACCTCCCTGTGACACTGCCTGTGGGCATTGCCTGTGGGCATTGCTGTTGTTGGCTACTATACTAATTTTGCTTATCAGCTTGCACCCAGCTGGCAGGCCTGTTTGGAAGGTACACTACACCCCCCCACACACACACACACCCAGGCCTATGTGTCTTTTAAGACAGAGCAATGCCAGATAAGCTCTTACAACCTATCAAGTAGTTAGTGGTATATTATGGAAGGTATTTTTGGATAGGATGTTTCTGAGAACTCTCAAGTTTTCTTCATCTTTTGGTAACTGACCTACTTAGCTGAGTCAAGCCTAAAGAAAAGCATCCTGGAGTGATCCTACCATTTCATTAGTTCTTTGTATCTCTGCCCACCACTAAAACCCGCCCTGGACCTTTAGACACCTGCTAGCATTGGTTACTTTTTTGTTTGTTTGTTTT
>PVHP010033564.1:0-19585 GCA_004024765.1 Zapus hudsonius
TCCCTCCCTCCCTCCCTCCCTCTCTCTCTCTCTCTCAAATAAATAAAAAATATTTTAAAAAAAGATACAGGGAGTTGTGTGTAAATCGGTGAATGATAAAGGATGAGTCTATATCCTGACTATCACTTATTGGCACCTGCAGCAAATTCTGTGGCTGAGCTGACCACCTAAGCCTCTCTCCTTTCTCCTTATGCCAGCCTGTCTTTTTTTTTTTTTTTGTTTTTCGAGGTAGGGTCTCACTCTAGCCCAGGCTGACCTGGAATTCATTATGTAGTTTCAGGGTGGCCTTGAATTCTAGACTAGCCTGGGACTACAGAGTGAGTTCCAGGTCAGCCTGGGCTACAGTGAGACATTACCTTGAATAGACAAACTAAAAGGCAACTAGGCTAAGTCAACACTGACAAAGGCAGCACAGACAGAATCCAGTCCAAGTCTTTAATAAGTGTTCTTCAGCCTTTATAATAAACTTGGAATTGTCTATATACTTCTAAGACTTACTGCATGGCACAAATACATGTGGTCCCCAGCATAATATCACTGCCACTACTCTGCAGTTTGCTAGAACAGCAAAAAATTTTATATGATTTATTTATTTATTTGATAGAGAGACTGCAAACAAACTGCAGACACATGTGCCACTTTGTGCATCTGACTTTGTGGGTACTAGGGATTTGAACTCAGGTCCTTCTGCTTTATAGGCAAGCACCTTAACCTCTGAGCTCTCTCTCTCTAGCCCTCCCAACAAAATTTCAAAACCGCCCTAGCCTCCCTAAGCTCTGAGGACTGAGACCTAAGAATGTATTTTTCAGAAACTAAGTAAACATATTTAAGAGCTAGATGGGCATGGTAGTGCAAGCTTTTAGCCTTAGCACCTGGGAGGCTGAGGTAGGAGTACTGCCGAGTTTGAGGTCAGCCTGGGCTAGAGTGAGACCCTATCTCCAAAACAACAAACAAACTACCAAACAGTATGTGTGTTTATACTCTGGCCACTGCAAATGAACTCCAGACACATGCCCCACATTGTGCATCTGACTTTACATGGACACTGGGGAATTTGAACCAAAGCCAGCCAGCAAGCTTTGCAAGCAAGTTCATTTAACCAATGAGCAATCTCCCTAGCTTTGAATAGCTATTTAAATGGCTGCCACACCTCAATTTTTCTATATGTCATTATGTAAAATTACTAGCCTAGTACCCCAAACATACTAACATTTAAAAACCGTAACATTAAAAAAAGTGAGTTTCCCTTCTCCTAAACCCTATTTCAAGTTTTTGAAACACTATATTATCACTTTTTAATAATCATTTGATAGCTCTTTGGCCTGGAAAATTAAAAAAATCAAATTTAAGGAGAAATAGAAAAGCTGCTAGACATGGTGACACAGGCCTTTAATTCCAGCACTCAGAAAGGCAGAGGAGGATCTAAATGAGTTCAAGGCCACCCTGAGACTACATAGTGAGAGAGAGAGAGGGAAAGAGAGAGAGAAAGAGAAAGAGAGGGAGGTGGGTTAATAAGTCTCAAAGTCCATAAACAAAGCACTGCTATACAGAGTAGCAATAGTCACAATATTAAGTATTCCCACTAATAAACGTTTCTAAAACTTGCTTTTGTTCAATACTTGGAGTTAAGTAGAGCAGCATTCAAATGCAGCAAAAATGTTAACATAGAATCAAGTTTTACAACCTGTCAGAAGCTCCGGTTTGGTTGGTGAATGAAATCATAGGAAATAAAACACATCACAGCACTTACCTCAAAGTCGCACTCTTCTCCTACTGCGTATTTGGTCATGATCTCTAGCCACGCAGTGTCTACTAACTTCTCCAAGGAGGCAGTGTTATGGTGAACCATTTCCAGAACAAGTTTCTCATACCAGGTAGGGAACTCCTCCTTTAAACTAAGTAAATATGGTATTAATTACCAAAAAAATGTAGAAATGCCTACCTAGAGATTCAATCAACATTTTTTTTTTTGGGGGGGGGCTCCAAGGTAGGTTCTCAGTATAGTCCAGTGTGGTGCTATGCAAAGAACACAGGACCACACTACATTCTATACCATCTCTACCTATCTGCTACTGAGCTAATGAGGAATCCATAGAAAATTATCTAATGGGCTGAGGAGATGGCTTAGCGGTTAAGGTGTTTACCTGCAATGCAGAAGGACCTGAGTTCAAGTCCCCAGTGCCCATGTAAAGCCAGATGCACAAGAGGGCTGGAGACCCTGGCGTCTCTCTGTCTGCCTCTTTCTCTGTCTGTCTCTCTCTCTCAAATAAATAAAATATTTTTTTAAAAAGTATCTACCTCCGACTTCCCAAGAATACCGTTTTACATCTCTAATTTCTATTTATCGTTCTGCATTCACCCATTGTCCAAATTTTGAGGGTTTTCTTTGAGAAACCAGGCACTTTCAAGCTCGGATGGGATTTTTTGTTTTGTTTTTGAGGCAGGGTCTCACTCTAGCCCAAGCTAGTCTGATACTCATTCTATAGTCAGGATGGTCTCAAACTCATGGCTGTCCTCCAACCTCAGCCTCATGAATGCTAGGATTAAAGGTACAAGCCACATGTAGCTAAGATTTCTTAAGATGTCCAATTCAACCGGTCAATGTAGATCCAACTCTCCCAGAACTGATTTTCACAGCTACCTTAAATATCACCTAAAATTTCAAAAACCACAAAATAAACCTGCCTTTTTTGCTGCCTCTCCCTTATCACCTCTAAAAGACATCAACTCCTTTGCTTAGACCCACATTTCCAGAGTGTTTACAAGGTAAAAGAATGCTCACATGCCTGGCAAACACCTAGTAAGTATACACACAAATATATGTATATACAACAAACTGCTATCAGCAAACTGCCAACACCCCAACACAGCACACTAACACATGAATATCTATCTACTGCTTAGAGGTTAACATCCCTACCACACTTTCCTAACACAGGGAAGATGGTGCCCAAGGGTAATAATGCTTCTGATACTCACAGTTCAGCAACTTCCTGTTCTTCCTCCCAAGCCTCCTTGTGTGTCAGCTGACTGCTTCCCGTGCTCTTACAGGTCCAAATGCGCTCACTGTACCTTTCCAAGCGGGCTTCATACTCTCTGTCAGCAGTGGCTCAGGAAAACAGTATTCAACCAACAAAGACCACCCAGTCCCACACAGAAAATATTTGGCCATAAAAAAGTACAGAATGTTGCCCCCTCAGTAATAATACACAAGGGAGAAGGAGGAAAAAAAAAAGAAAAACTGGCTACCTCTGGTGCAGTTCATAACCCCTATCCTATGGACAGATTCAGAATGTGTACCAAGGAAGTACCCCAGTGGGTAGGGGACAGAGAGGAAGGAAATGGGGACACATTCACAAGATTTACTCATACAATGTATAAACATTTATAATAAAGATATTTTTTAAAATTATAGAATGCAATCAGTATTTTCTTTTTTTAAAAAATATTTTATTTATTTTCAAGCAGAGAGAGAGAGAGAACCAGTGCCACCACCTTGTGGGTCTGGCTTATGTGGGTCCTGGGGAATTGAACCTGAGGCCTTAGGCACTAGAGGCAAGTGCCTTAACCACTGAGCAATCTCTCCAGCCCTGCAATCAGTATTTTCAAGTCATAATTCCAAAGCATGATTATGATGGTTTGATTCAGGTGTCCCCCATAAACTTAAGTGTTCTGAATGCTTGATCCCCAGCTGATGGCAATTTTGGAATTGGAACCTTGTTGGAGGTATGTTGTTGGGAGCGGGCTTATGGGTGTTATGGCCAACTTCCCCTTGCCAGTGTTTGGCACTCTCTCCTGATACTGTTGTCCACATGATGTGGGCCAGGGGGTGACATCCACCCCTCTGCTCATGCCATCATTTTCCATGCCATCATGGAGCTTCTCCTCAAGTCTGTAAGCCAAAAAAAACACATTCCTTCCATAGCTGCTTGTGGTTGGATTCTTTCTGCCAGCAAGGAGAAAGCTGACTGCAACAATGATTAAAACTAAAGCATGAAGCCAGGCATGATGGCACACCTGAGATCCAACCTTGAAACAAAACACAACAACAACAAAAAAAAAAAACTAAAGAGGAGGTAGAACATTTGTCTATCACACACAAAGCCCTGAATCATATAAGCCAGGTGTAGTGGTTCATGCCTGTAATCCTAGCACTCAGGAGGGAGACTGGAGGACCATAAATTCATAAATTCAAAGCCATGCTCAGCTGTACCCAGGGTTGCAAGACATGTCTCCAAAAAGGAGGTGGAAGAGCCGGACACTGAAGTATGAAAATGATTTGTCAAGCTTAATAAAATATTAGGGTTTTTTGGTTTTTGCATTAGGCTTTGCAGGCATCTTTCCAGGCCCTCACCCCTTTTTTGTGTTTTTCAAGGTTGGGTCTCACTCTAGCCCAGGCTGACCTGGAATTCACTATGTAGTCTCAGGGTGGCCTTGAACTCCAGAAATCCTCCTACCTCTGTCTCCCCAGTGCTGGGATTAAAGGCGTGAGCCACACACATGGTAAAATATTAGTACTTTTTAAAATAAATTTTTATTTATTTGCAAGCAGAGAGAGAGGAGACAATGGGTGCTCCAGGGCCTCTAGCCACTACAAACTCACTCCAGATACATACGCCCTGTGCATCTGGCTTTTCATGGGTACTGGGGAATCAAATTCCAGTCATTAGGCTTTGTAGACAAGAGCCTTAACTGCTGAGCCATCTCTCTAGCCCCAAAATGTTATTATTTTATTATGAATGAAATCCCCTCACAAAGATTTCATTTTCGAAAAACCCAGACAGTATTAAAAATTCCTAAGGAAAAAAATGTCCTAAGCCAAGTATGATAGATATCACATGTCTACAATTCCAGCATTAGGGAGACCGAGGTAGGAGAATCTCAAGTTTGAAGCCAGCCGGGCTACACAGAAAGTTTCAGGACAGCCTAGGTTACAGAGCAAGACCCTGTAAGAAAACAGAGAAGATAATAAATGAATGAAAGATATCATAAGCAAAAGGCAAATAAAAAAACCAAAAGCCATAAAGAATAAGAACTTAAAGTGCAATTGCCACACAATTCAAATAGTAACCAAGTTTAAGGATCACAGTCTTACAGGCAGTTTGGAATATTGTATACATACTTGTAACTCATTTACCAATAGCCTTCCTATCTACCTTAGAAAGAACTGCAACTTCCTAGGGTTAAAAAAAAAAGCAAATAAACTGGGCATGGTGGCACACGCCTTTAATCCCAGCACTCAGGAGGCAGAGGTAGGAGGATTGCCATGAGGTCAAGGCCACCCTGAGACTACATAGTGAATTCCAGGTCAGCCTGGACGAGAGCGAGACCCTACCTCGAAAAACCAAAAGAAAAATAAATAAATAAATAAATAAGTTCCAGGCTGGGAATTGCTGCTCACTGGTAAAGTGTTTAAATATTAGGCATACACTAGGCCTTAGGTTCAACTGCAGTACCACAAGAAAAAGTGAACTGCCTAAATCCTAAACATACTTTTGACATAATCTCTATTCAATTTTTTTGCATGCTCTAATACTACTATATTCACAAGATCATTAGCTAGTTGGGAGATGGAGAAAGACAACAGCATAGAGCCATACTGGTGGCAACTTTCCACACCATCCCAACTGGAATTCACCACCAGCCAGCCACATTAAAATTTAAATGGCAAGTAACTAATTTACTTCTGTGCATAGATAGTAACAGATGCTATGCAAGCAAACAAACTGCCACTCCAACCAGAGCTAGCTTGCTGATCCCTGTGTGTTCCAAGTGACAGGCTCTAGAGTGGTGAGATCTGGGCAGAAGGGAGGCGGGGCTGAGGGAATCAGGCAGGTTTCAAGCAGCAATGGCAAGACAGACTGTCTCAAGGTGGAAGAGGAGAAACTAACCTGAGCTGTCCTCTGATCTCCACACATAACATGCCACACATTGTGGCACATGTGTCATGTGCAAAAAATGTTTTTCTAAAAATTTTAAAGGATTTGAAGATGAGCATGGTAACACATGCCTGTGATCTTACCACTTGGGAAGCAGAGACAAGAGTCAGGAGTTCAAAGCCATTCTCTGATACAGAGTGATTCAAGGCCAGCCTGGGTTAAAACCCTGTCTAAAAAAAATTTTTTTTAAAGAGGGGCTGGGGCTAGAGATGTCTTAGCGGTTAATGCATTCATTTGCCTGCAAAGCAGAAGGACCAGAGTTTGATATCCCAGTTCCCACAGAAAGCCAAATGCACAAAGTGGTGCATGTGTCTGAGTTCATTTACAGTGGTTGGAGGCCCTGGTGCACACACCCATTCTATCTGCCTCTTTCTCATTCTCTCTCAATGAATAATAAAAATATTTTTTAAAGGTGGACATATACATCCGTTGCTTTCATTTCAGCTATAATTTTCTTTTATAAAAATATTTTATTTATTTGCAAGCAGAGAGATACATATGGGGGGAGAGAGAGAGAAAGAGAGAGAGAGAGGGCACACCAGGGCCTCTAGCCACTGCAAACGATCTACAGATACTGGCACGACTTTGTGCATCTGGCTTATGTGGGTACTGGGGAATTGAACCTGGGTCCTTAGGCACTGGAGGCAAGTGCCTTAACTACTGAGCCCTCTCTCCAGCCCCTAAAAATATTTTTTAAAAAGGGCTGGACAGATGGCTCAGTGGTTAAAGCCACTTGCTTGCAAAGCCTGATGGCCTGGGTTCAATTCCCCAGTACCCATGTAAAGCCAGAAACATAATGTGACATGTGTCTGAGTTCGTTTTCATTGGCAGGAGGCCCTGGCCCTCTCTGTGTCTGTCTCTGTCTCTCTTTGATTATAAATTTTTTTCTAAAAAGAAAAGGAAGAAAGGAAGGAACTACCAGAAACATTGCTCCCCTCAGTAACAACATATAAAGGGGGGTATAACCAGGTTGACTCCTAGGCTATCCATAACCCACTACCCAATGGACTGATCCAATTTGCCCACAGAGGATACCCAGCTGATTGGGGAACAGGGAAGAGGGAAATTAGGGAACTGGGGATACCAACACGTTATTTGCTTATTCAATGTATCTAATTATAGATAATAAAGAAATTAAAAAAAAGAGGGCTGGAGAGATGGCTCAGTGGTTAAGGCACTTGCCTCCAGTGCCTAAGGACCCAGGTTCAATTCCCCAGGACCCACATAAGCCAGACCCACAAGGTGGTGGCTCTGGTGTTCTCTCTCTCTCTCCCTCTCTGTATCTCTCTATCTCTCTGCTCGGAAAATGAATATATAAGCCGGGCGTGGTGGCGCACGCCTTTAATCCCAGCACTCGGGAGGCAGAGGTAGGAGGATCACGGTGAGTTCAAGGCCACCCTGAGACTACATAGTGAATTCCAGGTCAGCCTGACTAGAGCGAGACCCTACCTCAAAAAACCAAAAAAAAAAAAAATAATAATAAATAAATAAATAAATAAAATACTTAAAATATTTAAAAAAGAAAGAAGGGCTGGAGAGGTGGCTCAGGGGTTAAGGCACTTGCCTCCAGTGCCTAAGGCCCCCGGTTCAATTCCCCAGGACCCACATAGGACAGACCCACAGGGTAGTGGCCCTGGTGCTCTCTGTCTCTCTCTATATATCTCTCTGCTTTAAAATGAATAAATAAAATAAAAAAAAAGAAAGAAAAAAAGGCCAAAAAGTAAATGAAAATAATGAAACTTTTAAAAATGTGTTCAAGAGCCAGGCGTGGTGGCGCACGCCTTTAATCCCAGCACTTGGGAGGCAGAGGTAAGAGGATCACCATGAGTTCGAGGCCACCCTGAGACTACACAGTGAATTCCAGGTCAGCCTGGACTAGAGCGAGACCTTACCTCGAAAAACCAAAAAAAAAAAAAAAAGAAAAAAGAAAAAAGAGCAAATAACAATTATCAGAAGTACAGAATATTCTGTAATCACTGACATGTAAGTAAATTAGATTGTAAACCAGAAAAAAAAAAAAAAAAGGGAGGGAGTGAAGAAGGGAGGAAGAATAAATAATTAAATGGAGGGGGAGCCTGAGTCAGTTTCCTCTAAATCCTATTTTAGAATTTAGGTTATCAAATAAGTTACTCACTCTCAAATAACTGCTCAGAGCAAATGCCAAAAGTTTTTATGTTCCAGCAACTGTCATACATATAATTGCAGACAAAATGTCAAAGCAATTCTCAAAGGTTGTGTAAGCTATAAATGATAAGATATTTTCAAATCTTAAGACTATCTCATTATGCATTGACTTTTCGTGACTCCCAAGATCTACTGCCTTACCACAATGTACTGTTTTGTCCTCCTTAGCCAGCCTTGTAAGGACTGTTTCTTTCAATAAAGTACCCACAGCTTGAAGTGGCATGGTGGTGCCTGCCTTTAATCCCAACACTCAAGAGGTAAAGGTAGGAGAATCACTTGTGAGTTTGAGGCCAGCCTAGGACAAGAATGAGTTCCAGGTCAGCCTGGACTAGAGTGAAAAAAAGGAGGGGGGGGGGAAAGGGTACCCGGTCGTGGTGGCACATACCTTTAGTCCCAACACTGGGGAGACAGAGGTAGGAGGATCACCTTGAGTTCGAGGCCACCCTGAGATTACATAGTGAATTCCAGGTCAGCCTGGACTAGAGTGAAACCCTATCCCGCCCCCCCCAAAAAAATACACAAACACACACAAAAAGCAAGCAAACAAGAAAGCCAGGTGTGGTGATACATGCCTTTTAGACCTAGAATTTGGGAGGCTGAGAAAGGAGAATCGCCAGGAGCCATGAGTTCAAGGCCAGCCTGAGGCCACAGAGTAAGTACCAGATAAATCTGGGCTAGAATGAGATCTTACCTCAAAAAAAAAAAAAAAAAAAAAATCTTCCTGGGTGTGGTGGCACACACCTTTAATCACAGCACTTGGGAGGCAGAGGTAGGAGGATTGCCCTGAGTTCAAGGCCACCCTGAGACTACATACTGAATTCCAGGTCAGCCTGGGCTAAAGTGAGACCCTACCACGAGAGAAAAAAAAAAAAAGCCAGGTTTGGCAATGCATGCCTTTAATCCCAGTACAGGTTAGAGGATCACTGAGTTTGAGGCCAGCCTGGGCTAGAGTGAAACCCTGCCTCAGGGGAAAACACACACACACACACACACACACACACACACACAATCACCCTAAGAGTTCTAAGTGAAAAGTTCAATAGAGCCAACTCAGGGATTTGCTTTTCATAGTTTTTCTCTTTGGAACACACTGCCAGTCACTTAACAACTCTAATTTGGCAAGCTTTTATTATATTCAATTAATTAAAATGAGCATGCTATAATCCCAGCATTTGGAAGGTGGAGGCAGGATACCCACAAGTTCAAGGTCAGCCAGGGCTAAAAAGACACCATTTCAAAAAATAAAATTTCTAATATATACACACATATATATGTATATATATAATAAAACTTCTATGTTAAAATTGCAACTATGGGCAGGAGAGATTGCTCAGTGGTTAAGGCACTTGCCTCCAGTGCCTAAGGCCCTGGGTTCAATTCCCCTGTACCCACATAAGCCAGACACACAAGGTGGTGGCCCTGGTCTCTCTCTCTCTCTCTCTCTCTCTCTCTCTCCTCTCTTAAAAAAAAAATTGCAACTAACTCCACTTATCGCTGCCATCTCTTTAAACATGTTCTGCTTTTATCTAAAGCCTGAATGACTAAGAAAGCCCCTTTACCCACCTAAGAGTTTTCATGCAATGCCATCACAAAGCAAGCAACAAAAATATTAATCTACAAGCCAGATGTGGTAGCGCACACCTTTAATCCCAGCACTCAGGAGGCAGAGTTAAGAGGATCACCGTGAGTTCGAGGCCACCCTGAGACTATATAGAGAATTTCAGGTCAGCCTGGGCTAGAATGAGACCCTACCTTGAAAAACCTAAATAAAAATGAATAATGAACAAAATTATACCTGACTCTAAGAAAGTTTGTGTTGTCCCTCAAATTGCTAAAATGGAGTGTCTTGCCTCAGGAACTACCCTAAGAGGAATGTACCATAGACTAAAAGCTACAGTTCAATCAAGGTAATCTACAATTATTAATACATACATTATCCACGACTTCCACCATAAGCTTATTTTGTTTAAGAAAACAACAATGAAGCTTGTTGTTTTCTTTTGTTTTTGAAAGAAGGTCTCCCTATTGGACTATAGACTACACTAGGACCCCTTTTCCTCCTGCTTCAGCTTCCCAAATGCTGGAACTTACAGACATGGGCCACCACTCCCAGCTTCCATGGTTAAATTCAATCAAGATGTACAATCCACCTTCAAGAACATTCCAACTCAGAGCTTTAAGTTAATAAAATACCAACTTGCTACAACTATGCATGCAATCAAAACATATTAAGAGAAAGTTAAAGTATCAAATACTGGTAAAAATATAATCATAGGGCTGGAGAGATGACTCAGCAGTAAAGGCACTTGCTTGAGAAGCCTAACGACCTCAGCCTGATTCCCCAGTACCCATGTAAAGCCAGATCTCTCTCTGTATCCCTCTTCAATCTTTGCTTACAAATAAGTATTTTAAATTGTATACACACACATATATACAGAATTATAAACTAATAAGTGGGGAAAAACTAACTTCAAATACTACTATTACCCAACCATACATCTGTTCTCCTCTATGAAACCACTAATAGCCTAATAAAGAAATATGCCAAACTGCCAACTATATAATACAATTAGTTATAAACCATCCTCAAAGTGCTTCCTCTTGTAGCAAGTCTCGGGAGAGTAATTTCCCTCCAAATATAAAGCTTTTAAATAACTCTTTTGTTAAGGAGTTATCAATGCTGGTATGAAAAATAAAAAATAAAGGCTTATTAAGTATGCACCACTAAGAATGTTTCAGGTTTCAGTTTTCCACTGCAACATTTAGAAAGAAGGTTTAGGGCTAGGTGGGCAGTTCCGACTGAGCCTTGCCAAGCATGCTTGAGGTATACTACTGGAACTCATCTCCTGTGGCCTCTCTATCATAATGCATTAGAACCAAACAGAAAATAGTCTAAGTGATCATCGAGTTAAAAAAAAAAAAAATCAATGACATATATAAAGCCAAGGTAAAATCTGAGAAGTAAATTTTTACTCCATGTGTTCTGAGGGGGGAGATCTTTAAAATAATGTTGTGCTTTTAAGCCTTTTTTTTTTGGGTGGGGGTTCCTGAAACTCTCTGTAGTCCCAGGTGAACCTCGAACTCACAGTGATCTTCCCACCTCTGCCTCCCAAATTCTGGGATTAAAGGCTACCCTGAGACTACAGAGTAAATTCCAGGTCAGCCTGGGCTAGACCCTAGCTCAAAATAAATTTAAAAATTAAATAAATAAGTAAATAAGGGGCTGGAGAGATGGCCAGAGGTTAGGGCACTTGCTTACAAGGCCTGACGGCTAGGGTTCAATGCCCAAGTATAGCCAGTTGCTCAAAGTGGCACATGCCTCTGGAGTTTGGTTGCAGCAGCAATGGGCCTTGGTGTACCCATTCATATTCATTCATTTATTTTTTTTTCTTTTTTAAAAAATATTTATTTATGAGAGAGAGAGAAAGAAAGAGGGCATGCCAGGGCCTCCAGCCACTGTAAATGAACTCCAGAAACACGCACCCTCTTGTGTATCTGGCTTTACATGGGCACTGGGGAATCGAACTCAGGTCCTTCTGTGTTGCAGGCAAGCGCCTTAACTGCTAAGCCACTTCTTCAGCCCTCATTCATTTATTTTCTATCTCTCTCATAAACATTAAAAGAAAAAGTGTGACCTAGTGACACAAATCTATAATCCCAGCACCCTGAAATCCCATCACTTAGGAAGTAGAGGTAAGACTGAGTTCAAAGGCAAAAAGAGCTTTTTCATAGTGATAGCCTGTCATAGGGTGGGCTGGTGAGATTACATTGCTTAAAAAGTGTCAGCCCAAGTTTGATTCCTCAGCACCTACTTAAAGCCGATGAAGGTACATGGGCCCATTCACTCACTCGCACACACAAATAAACATTTTAAAATGGCAGTGAGGAAGCTTGGCTGGATATACAGCTCAAAGGTAGAGAACTTGCCTAGCAAGTACAAGGCCCTGAATTCCAGCCCCAGCATCATAATTCCTGATCCTTCCCTTAATTACATATAGGGATGTGGCTGGGTGAGCACTAGATTGTAATCCTGGCTCTCCATTTATGGAGCATGTGACCTTTAATGTGCCAACTTCAACTTTCTGGGGCCCACTTGGCAAACCAAGCAAGAGAGCTGGACCAACTTTTTTGGTCCATTCCAGAAGTCAGGTGTGGAAGCACAGGCCTTTAGTCTCAGCACTAAAAAGGCTGAAGTAGGAGGATCTCAGAGTTCAGGCCAGCTTGGGGCTACAAGAGAGTTCTAGGTCAGCCTGGGCTAGAGTGAGACCCTACCTTTAAAAAAAAAAAAAAAAAATCTGGGGCTGGAGAGATGGCTCAGCGGTTAAGGCATTTGCCTCCAGTGCCTAAGACCCCAGGTTCAATTCCCCAGGACCCACATAAGCCAGACCCACAAGGTGGTGGCCTTGGTTCTCTCTCTTTCTCTCTCTGCTTGAAAATGAATAAAGGAAAAAAATTTTTTTTTTAATCTGAAGATGCTGCATATATAAACCTTCAGGAACACAGCCTTATTTTCCAAGTCTCTGTGTATGAACACATATTCACAATTGCCTCTTAAAAGAATGGGGGGGAAACAGTCGTTAAAGTGCTTGCCTTGCATGAGAATGAGTTCAATCCCCAGAACCCATTTTGGCAAGTGTTTGTAATCTAAACACTGGGGAGGCAGAACCTGGGAGGCTCCCTGGGGTTAAATGGCAATCTCCAGGCCAGTGAGACTAAAGAAAAAGAAAGTGTGAGCCTGGGAGTCATGCCTTTAATTCCTAGTACTGGAGAGGCAGAGGTAGAAGGATCTCCATGAGTTCAAGGCCACCCTGAGACTACACAGTGAATTCTAGGTCAGCCTAGGCTAGTGAGACCCTACCTGGGGGGGGGGGAGAGGTGTGACTAACTGGGTGTGGTGGCTCACAACTATAATTTCAGAATTCAGGTAGGTTCAAAGCCATCCTGGGATACAGCTACAGAGGGAGTTCCAGGTCAGCCTGGACAAAAGTGATACCCTTAAAAAAATAAAAGTCAGATGTCTTTTTAACCCCAGCACTGGGAAGGCAGAGGTTTGAAACCACACTGAGACTACATAGTAAATTTCAGGTCAGCCTGGGCTATAAAGCAAGACCCTACCTCTAAGGGGCTAGGAAAAAAAAAAAAAGGATCATCTTCCTAAGGACCACCACCAGAATTTGTCTCTTGGCCTGCACACAATCATTCACATGTGAACACCCACACATATATGCTCATTTAAGAAAGAGAAAAGAGGGCTGGAGACAGGGCTTAGCAGTTAAGGCGCTTGCCTACAAAGACCCAAATTCAATTCCCCAGTACCACATAAAGCCAGATGCATAAGGTGGTGCCTGTGTCTGGAGTTCATCTGCAGTGGCAGGAGGCCCTGGTGAGCCACTCTCTGCCTCTTTCTCTCTCAATAAATAATTTTTTAAAAATTAAAAAAAAAAAAAAAAAAAAGAGAAAGAAAAGGAAAAGATCAGACCAGACCAAGATTATCCTGGGGGAGCCTGTTGGAGGCTGAGAAAGGAGAATCCAAAGTTTAAGGCCGTGTGAGACGTCACAAAACAGTAAGAAGACTGGGAATATAGCTCAGTGGTAAGCACTTGCCTAGCAATCCCCGGTAATGTTTAAAAAGGAAAGAGGTTCCCTACAAAACAAGGCATTAAAGCAAGGCCAAGCTGGACCCAGTGCACACCTGCAGAGTCAGGATGACGTGACCACGAGCTCCAAGACCAGCCTTGGCTGCAGAGCAAGTTGGGGACCCATCTAGGCTACAGGAGACCTTGTCTCCAAAACAAACAAGCAAACAACTAAATACAACAAAGAGCAAGAAAGAAATGAAATAGCTCACCTGGGCCATTCCTCCTCTACAGAAGCAAGCAGAAACTACTACAAAATCTAGTCCTTTCAAAGGGAAGAGACATGAAAGTGACTCAGAAACCTCCTCTTTACACATAAACCCTTAAAAAAACATTTACCTAGCATCCATTTTTAAAAAGGCAAACAAAAGTCGCACAACTTTGAACAAAAAGATTATACAATCAGAAGCAGAGGAGTTCGATCTGAAGCGTCCGCCTCATATTCCTAAAATTAAATACGTTAAGTGCATCTCCATCTTTTACTTTCAATTACATTCAAACACAAATAGCAAGCAGGCAGGCAGGGAATGGTGGCTCACGCCTGTAAACCCAGTTCTCTTGGCGGATGAGGCAGGAGGATCGCTGCTAACTCGGGGAAACACAGTGCAGGTCACAAGACAGCCTGGGCTATGTAGTTGCAACCTAAAATAAAAACCCGATCGCCCTCTGATACAACTTCAAAATTCCATCCCTGCGTGCCTCTGCTCCCAGGGAAGAAAAAACAGCTCCTGGAAGCCAGCTCCCCGTCCACCTCCGAGTCTGAAAAGTCATCCCTGCCTGCTTTAGTGGCCTGAAGTCCACTCGGGAGGAGGGAAAAAAATAAAAAAATAAGAAAAAAATTGCCATTGCCGACGAAGAAAGAGATCGTTGCACAAGCCGGAATCACGAGGCTGGGCGCGGGAACAATTTCAAAAACTTAAGTGGACGGTTTCATTTAAATAGTCATTTTTTTTAAAAGCGTCCAAGGAAAAAGCCAGCTTCCCCTAGTTCCCTGGGGCCCGCAGCCAAGTCGGGGGGGAGGAGGTGCGTGGATCTTCGGCGAGGGACAAAGTGAGGGGATGGATGGACGGACGGACAGATGGATGGATGGGGGGCCCGGACGGGAGGTGCGCGGATCCGAGGGGGCCCGAGCTGGCTGGCTGTGGACGAGGCCCGCGCGCGGATGACCCCGCGACGATCGCTGACAGCTGTCCCCTCCTCCAGGCGCGGAGCTGCGTGCGCTGCCCTCCCCCATCCCATCCCGATCCCCGCGCTACGCCACCCTCCGCGGGCTCCTTCCCCACCGAACCCCACCCCCACCCCGGCCCGGGAAAATGAAGATTCCAGAAGGATACTCCCGGGTGCGGAAGGCCTCTTGGGTGTGCGGGATGGTGAAGAGCGGCTCCTCTCCGGGCAGCGGTTTCACCAATGGGAAGGGTTTGCGGCCCAGGAGCGGCGCCATGGCAGCGATCGGCGGAGCCGGGCCCGAGGCTCCTGTGCGGTCCGCGGCGAAGGCGCGCGGAGAGGCCCGGCCGAGCGCCCGGCTCTCTCCCGGGGCGGTGGGGGAGGGGAAGGGGGAGAGGGCGGCGCGAACTCCTCCGGCGCTCGCTCCCTCAGTGCCGGCGCGTCCGCGCGAGAGCCATGGAGCGGAAGCCACCGACAAGCACCGCCGCCGCGTCTCCCGTAGGAAGGACGCCCTCCGCCGCCGCCGGCCGACCCTCGCTACGGGCACAGACCCCTCCCCCGCCTCGGCGCCCGGCAGTCACGACTCCTCTTCAGCGACACCGGAGGAAATTATTGAAAAATGGCGGGAGATTCCCCCTCCTCCTACCCTCCGCCGGGCCTGCGCACACACTAACTTGCTCCTCCCGTGGCGCCGGGGGGCGAACGCTCCAATAGGCGGAGGGCTGGACAGAGCTCGCAGCTCATTGGCTGGGAGCGGCTGCCGCTCTACGCCCGCGTCCCGCCCCCTCGGCCCCGGCCGCGTAGTTAGGTTGGCGCGCACCGGAGGGCAGTCTGGAGAGGTGAAAGGTCACGTTATGTAAGAGCCCGGGACGAGCGCGCGGCCTCCAGGGGCGGGCTCTAAATGTGGAGGATTGGCGCGGGGGGGACTCCGAGAGGTCAGGCCAGAAAACTCCTCTCAGAGATCCAGACGCTGCGCCATCTGTCACCGACGGCGACACCGACATCCGGGCACCGCTGTCCGAGGTGGTGCGCCCGAGGGGGGAGGGGGAGCGCGCGGCCAGGGGCTTTGTCTTTCCTCTTAGGCTCCGCCCCCTTCTTAAAGGAGCCGCGTTCGGCCACGCCCGGGGATGCGCGGGTGGGGCTGGGCTGTGAAAGAGGTTGGCGGGAAGTGAACCTCAGGTGCAGCTCAAGGACAGCTAGAGTCCCCACCCTCCCCCCCAAGTCTCTGCTCACCCCGAAGTTAACTTACTCTGGACAAGGGTATAGCTGCTTGGTTTTAAGGGCTTGCTGGAAAGGATAGTGTCTGGAGAAGTTTCTTTGCAAACAGGATGTGAAAAAGGGTTTTAGACTTCGCTACGTAATCCCCCCACAAAAACAATCACAATTTCGAGGCCAATCTGGGCTGCGTGTCGATTACAAGGCCAGCCTGGGTTACTACGTAGCAAGACCCTGTCACCAAAATAAAATGATACATATCATTTTGTTACAGAGTATATCGCATTCAGATACATACTCATCAAACAGTATTCAACAGCAAGCTACACTGTTGCTGGGTTCTTGGGGGGATAAATCACAGAAATTACATGAGAAGTGGAGGCCTGGAGGATCATGAGTTCAAGACACCCTCACCTACAGAGTGGATTTGAGGCCACCCTCAGCTACATGGAACCCCCCTTTTTCTTTTTTTTTTTTTTCTTTTTTTGTTTTTCGGGGTAGGGTCTCACTAGCCCAGGCTGACCTGGAATTCACTATGTAGCCTCAGGGTGGCCTTGAACTCATGGTGATCCCCCTACCTCTGCCTCCCTAGTGCTGGGATTAAAGGCGTGAGCCACCACGCCCTGTTTACATAGACCCTTTCTCAAAAGGTGGGGTTCCCCAGGCATCATGGCACCCGCCATGGAGACCCTGGAACACCCATTCTCTCTCTCTTCTCTCTTTAGAGAGAGAGAATGGGCACACCAAGGCCTACAGCCACTGCAAACAAACTCCAAATGCATGTGCCACTTTGTGCATCTGGCTTTACATGGGTACTGGGGAATCAAACCTGGGTCCTTAGGCTTTGCAGGCAAGTGCCTTAACCATTGAGCCATCTCTCCAGCCCCCAAATTTAAGGGTTTTGAGACAAAAAGTATCAGGTGGTGAGAATAGCACAGAAAGTGGTCACGGCAAGTTGGGTGGCACAGAGTACTTAGAAGGAAACTTCAGTAACGAGTGGACAGTGATACCCCAAGGGCCCAGGCTGAGTAAATCAGTGGAAATTGGTGGACAGATCTGAGAGACATCAGGAGACTTAGATTCTGATCAGTGAACTTCTGGCAGCCAGGACAAAACACCCGATCAAAAGCAGCTGGTGGGAGGAAAGGGTGTTTTCAGCTCACAGTTTCGAACCAAAGCTTCCTCATGGTGAGAAAGCAAGGCAAGCATACACAGCAGGGGCTGGAAGGATGACTCAACAGTTAAGGCACTTGCCTGCAAAGCCTAAGGGCCTGGGTTTGATTCCCCAGTACCCATGTAAAGCCAGATGCACAAGGTGGCACGTGTGTCTGGAGTTTGTTTGCAGCAGCTAAAGACCCTGGCACACCGTTCTCTCTCTCTCTCTCTCTCTCTCTCTCTCTCTCTCTCTGCTTGCAAATGATTAATTTTAAAAATTAATAAAAACAGACAGCAGGACTCCACACCCTGTCACATCATCTGGGTTTGGAGCTGGGCTATATTACCCTCAAAAAAAAAAAAAAAGAAGAAGCGGGCTGGAGAGATGGCTCAGTGGTTAAGGCACTTGCCTCCAGTGCCTAAGGCCCTGGGTTCAAATCCCCAGGACCCACATAAGCCAGACCGACAAGGTGGTGGCCCTGGTGCGCTCTCTCTCTCTCTCTCTCTCTCTCTCTCTCTCTCTCTCTCTCTCTCTCTCTCGTCTCTATCTCTCTGCTTGAAAATGAATAAATAAAATATTATATTTATTTAAAAAAGAAAAGATAATGCCAGGTGTGGTGGTGTATGCCTTTTATCCCAGCACTCGGAGACAAAATTAGGAGAATTGCCTTGAATTCAAGGCCACCCTGAGACTACATACATAGTGAATTTCAGGTCAGCCTGGGCTGGCTAGAGAGAGACCCTACCTCAACAAAACAAAACAATAACAACAACAACAAACCAACTCGGGGTGGTGGTTAGGCACACCTGTAATTCTAGTATTTGGGGGGCTGAAACTAGAGTATCCAGCCTTTCAAGGTCATCCTCTGCTACACAGCAACTTCCAGGCCAGCCTAGGCTACTTAAGACCCACCCCCTGCCGGGCATGGTGGTACACGCCTTTAATCCCAGCACTTGGGAGGCAGAGGTAGGAGGATTGCCATGAGTTAGTTCAAGACCACCCTGAGACTACATAGTGAATTCCAGGTCAGCCTGAACTAGAGTGAGACCCTACCTCGAAAAACCAAAAAAAAAAAAAAAAAAAAAAGACCCACCCCTTCACCTGAAAAACACAAAACAAACAAAAAGAAACAAGCTAAAACAAATGGTTCTACAAAATCCAGCTGCCATAAGTATCCATTTTCAAATCATTAAGCTGTTTCTCCAGGTACTATTGCCACTGTAGTTGCTCTGCTTCTATTTTGCAGAGCGGGATGATACCCAGGGCCTTCCCTTGGTAAACATGCACTCAACACCTCCAGCTGCGCTTCTCTCTGTTTTTGTTTTTAAAATTTTTTCTTGCAGTGCTTGGGATGAAATCCAGAGCTTTGCACTTGCTAGGCAAATGCTTTACCTGAGTTGTCTCTCCAGCCTTTGATTTCTGAGACTGGGTGGCCTTGAATTCAGCTCAAGATCCTCCTGCCAAAGGATAAAAAAAAATGTCCGGTCTCCCATCCCCCAAATCAAGATATTCTTTGGCCGGGCGTGGTGGCGCATGCCTTTAATCCCAGCACTCCGGAAGCAGAGGTAGGAGGATCGCCGTGAGTTCAAGGCCACCCTGAGACTACAGAGTGAATTCCAGGTCAGCCTGGACTAGAGGGAAACCCTACCGCGAAACAGCAACAAAATAATAATGTTATGGGAAACAGTCACACAGAGATGGCACCAGACATAGAAAATCAGAAAATGTATTCTTGTTGACATGGACTCCGGGGAGTAACTTCCAAAGCCTGAGTCCTGAGCTCTGATAGCTCAGGGGTTTATGGACAGTATGGCAGGCAGTCTGACATCATCTTGAGTTCTTTACACTATTGGTGGATTGCAAGGTTACATGATTTGGGGGCACAAACAGAAAATCCCTTAGCAGTCAGTCAGTGATAAGAAAGTAAAATGTAGAACCGAAAGCTGTGTGTCCAGGGGTGTCTGTGCCCATGGCTGACGGACCAGGTAACATACAAGCCGCATAGGTAGGGAGGAGGCTCAGGGTCCTGCTGTCTCCCTGATAAAAGGCTTGTACAATAGAAACTGTTTTAGAGTATGGTTTGGGTCTGGTTTTGAAAGACCCCCCAAGGCCTCTCTCAGGAGAGCGTACCCCAAAACTCCAATAACCACACCAGCAGATGCAAAAGCAAGAGGTGTTTTTAATTCGGTTGCGCAATCGGGCTCCTCCTCGGGCTCCACCAGCAAGCAGGCTGCCCTGTGTCCAGGCAAGATGGAGCCCCGAAGAACAAAGGAGCAGGGTACTTATAGATA
>PVHP010033565.1:0-19607 GCA_004024765.1 Zapus hudsonius
GAGCAGTGGGGTTACAGGCACCCCACCATCTAGCCTAGAATTTATATGGGTGCTGGAGATCCCAACTTAGGTCCTCATGCTTTACCCACTGAGCCCCTGCTCCTCTCAACTCTCCTTCAAATGGCCTCAGGCTTACACCTGAAGATGCCCAGTGCCATCTGCTGTGGCTAGTAGCCATGCCAAAACAATGGGCATCTCCTCCAGGCCTCCAGCCCCATGCTTTCTGTTTACTGCACAAATCGTTCAACAACTAAAATGGCCGGGGCTGTTCTAGGCAGTGTGACACCCAGTGAACAGAACAAAGTAGACAGGGTTCTTGCCTGTTGGAAGCCAGCATTCTTCCCAGCAACAAGTCGTTCTTTTTGTGAATCTTTCTGAAGTCTAGACTCAGTTCCCCTATTTGTCTCTTCTACCTTTCAAAGGAGAAAATTATTAGTGAATCAAGTAAAAAATTCATCAGCTCTTCTGCTTTTAGCAGGATGATATGTGCAGTCTTCTAATTAGTCAGAGGCCCATGACTGCTCGTTGGTCCTGAGCGGCTGGGGTGCCGCGCTCCCAGGTCCCATCTGGCAGCACTTTGCAGCACAGTCCCCTCCAGCCCTCACACACAAGAACAGCACCCTGAACATGGTGCTTCTCTCATCCTGCACACTTGCACTTCTGGATTCTACTCTCTGGGCCTCAGTTTCACCCAAAAGCAGGAGGTACTGGGACATCACTTGCTTCACCCTTCATTCCTGAGTAGGCAACCACTCCCGACTCTCCACCTGTTAGCTCCTGTGCCTTGCTGGGTGCCTCTTCAGAAAAAGTACTTTCTGTAGAGTGAACATGCTCAACTCCATGCAGCTCAGAGCAAGGCAAACACTCAGAGTTCCCATATAGAACAGAGATAGAAGCACTTGCCGTGTGCTTCATTGGTGTGAAGAGTGAAAGAAACAACAGGAGAAGCCAAAGTGGCAGCTTTAGTGTGTTCCACCAAAGTGAACACCCCAGTCAGCCTTTCTGCCCTGGCCCACCTGTGTCCTTCAGAGTCCCCAGCTTTTTCCGTACATTTTACCCTCTATGCTCATTTTCATTCTAAAGTCTTCCTTCAGAGCTGTCTTGATTGAGGCTCCTTGCGAAGATGGCTCAGCTGTTAAAGACTTGGTTTGCAAAGCCTGCCGGCTCTAGTCCAGTTCCCAAGCCACCCATGTAAGCCAGACACACAAGTGGTGCAAGGGTCTGATGTTTGATTGCAGTGGCAAGAGGCTCTGGAGTGTCCCTCACTCCTGACACAGTGTAAATAAATAAATATTTTTAAAAGAACTTAGAAATATAGCTTAAAGTGGTCGTGGTGGAAGGAGGCTGTGCTCAGGTGCCCTGGAAGTAAAGGCCAGGGCTATGGGGACGAGGGAGAACTCTTTACCCAGTTGCTGATTCTCAGCTCTGCTTCTAGGATAGAGCTTTCAGGCACTTCACATCATGGACGCTGATCCTGGTGAGTGGGTGGGCAGCTGGGAAGCAAAGCATCTGAGAGGCCATATGGGCATGGGTCTGGGTCCAAAATGCTGGCCAGGAAGGGCCCAGGTGTTCTGGTTTCAGGACTGCTCCCACCAATCTGAGCATTCACAGGGAACATGAGATGTGCTAAGCACCTGGCACAAGGGTCAGCCTAGAGGGTGAGTCAATGCCTCAGTTGTTCACTCTTCAAGTAGTCTGGGTGATCCTTGCCGGTCAAATGAATGCCTGCCCTTTTATCCAGTAACTTCATTTTATGGCCCCTGTGAGGCAGTCACAGGGCAGGATTATCTTGATAGATGCCAGGGCCCAGAGGAAACCAGGTACCACTGTTCATGGGAGGTATACTGCAAGGCTCTGAGCAAAGAGGTAATACTAATTTGAGGTGTCCAGGCTGCAGAAAACCAAAAGAGTCTGGGAAGACTCAGAAAAAGATTTCAGGCTAAGCCCAGGCTACTAATGAGCAAGAACGGAAATTACTTCAGGGAGTATTTCACTCTGGACAAACCACTGGGGCTCCACAGAGTAGCCTTCTGCCAAGGTGAGTGGCACCCACTCTCCAGGATAATGTGTATGATGGATGTAGCTGCTCTCCCTGACCACATATGTGTATGAGTTGAGCACAGGCTGCAGTAAGGGGAACACCAGAGAGGAGAGTGGCAGAAATAGCAAGCCTAGGGTTCTCCTTCAGGAAGTAGAAAACCCAGCTCTCCTGGCTGTGCTCCCCGCCTCCTCGACTTTTGATCCTTGGTCCATAGCAGTCTCTCAGACCAGCCATTAGACAGAGGACAATTGTGTGTACAACATCTTGAGGGCAAAGATGAAGTTTTATTCATTCCTGGTATCTTTCACATTGTCACAGGCACAAGTTCCACCCTTTGTAAATGGATAATAAACGATGCTCTTTCTGCATTACACTGGGTTGCACTCAACTGGGGGCCTCCTTATTGATTCATTGTTTTTGCCCTCTGAGTTACAGATTTTTCCCCAGTTCTACAGGGAAGGTCAAGCTGAGCCCAGGAAAACAATAGCAGGAGTCTGGGGAGGGGGTATGGGTCAAAGAGACCCTGGAGTTTAAGACAGTTGATGCTCAAGCCCGCCAGAGACCTGGCACAGAACTGCCAGAGTGGTTCTGATGAACTCCACAGGACCACAGGCCTTGTCACACAGATGCCCTGGCTAGAAATGTGGACATGGTGGATGCTGCATTCCCTGGCTTTTTTTTTCATGGGTGGCAAGAGAAGAAAAAGCTTATTGGGTACCTCCATTAGGGCCAGATGGCTTGGCCCCCAAGCTCTGTTGTCAGAAAGTGGGGCAGGGCTCAGGGGCCCACGGGGGAGCTAAAAATAAAGCCCGTCTGTTTCTGCTCCCTTGTGGCAGCCTGGGTGGCCTCTGGGAACAGATGAGCCATGGTTCTTCTTGCCTGTGTGGATGTCTTGTTTTGTTTGGCCTGGGTGCCAGTGAGGCACCTTCTGCCCAGCATTTCAGGGTTGACTGATGAAGCCTGTTGATGCCAGCCTGGGAAGTAAGGAAGATCACACTGAAATGGGAAAAATAAGCCCAATCTAGAAACTAGAACTATGTTTGCAAAAGTCTAGTCTTTCCAGCTAGAACCTTGTGGTTCCCTCTACCTGCATCGCTCGTTTTCCTGGCCACGGTTTGCCGTCATTTACAGGTACAGTGATCCCCTCATCCAAGACCTCCAGTGAATGCCTTCAATTGTAGAAAATATGAACCCTTTATTTTTAAAAAATATTTTTATTTATTCATTTGCCAGCAGAGAGAGATAGAGAGAAGAGAGACAGACAGAGAGAACGGGCATGCCAGGGCCTCTAAGCCACTGCAAATGAACTCGAAATGCATGCACCACTGTGCATCTGGCTTTACGTGGATACTGGGGAATTGTACCGGGATTTTAAGGCTTGCTTTGCAAGCAAGTGCCTTAACTACTGAGCCATCTCTCTAGCTCTAACCCTTTATTTTTATATGTTTTTCTCATGTAACACCAGAGTTCAGGTTACCATGCAACACCAGAGTTCATCTGTTTTATGCCCTGGTGCCTCTTTTGTATCACTACTCTTGGGTTGGGGGCCATTATTAAGTAAAGTAAGGCTTTTCTGAATTCAAGTGCTCAAGTGTGTTGTCACACTGCACACTGGTAACTAAGGTGGGTGGTATATACAGGATGGATACACTGGATGAAGAGATGATTCATGTCTTAAGTGGGATGGCATGAGATTTCATCATGCTACTCAGATGGAACACAATTTAATATGTTATTTCTGGAATTTACCATTTAATGTCTTCAGGCCAAAGATGAATATAGGTAATGGGAACCACAAAGCAAAGCTGCAGATAAAGAGGGCTGTGAATAGGGTGGAGGTTGGGGTTGGGGGAATTACTGTACTGAAACTCAAGTGCTTTCAGGCAATACAGAAATTATTTTGTGTTGACATGAATAGGGTCTGGGAATGGAGCTGAGTGGGGGCACGTCTCATGCTCTCTGAGACTATGACTCATGTCAGGAGTGATAGTAACGATGGCTATCATCACCCTTCCCCTTCCATTCTCCAAATGTCCTCTGAGGAAAGACGTTCCACACATGGCAGTGGCTTGGTGAGTGTGTTACAGTGATAAGCAGAGGCTTCACACCAAGCAGGAAGCACAGGGAGAAATTCATTCATTCATTCATTCATTTTCTCTTCCCTACACTGAACCTGCTAAAATGACTTGTTAATAATCCAGGCATGGCAGGAAGTAGGTAAGAAAGTGAGGCAAAGGCAAGTTGTCTTCAGATTCACTGTGTGCGTATCTCTGCCAAAAGGGGTTTGCTTTCTTAGAAAATGGAGTCTCTTTCCTTGATAGCCATGACCACTTCAAAATTCTCCCTCTGTTGTCAAACTAAAAATAAAAAAAATCCTGTGTCTTCTTTCCTTTTTTCTTTTGTTATTTGTGTGTGTGTGTTTGTGTGATTCTGTGTATATGTGTGTTTGTATGTGGGTACACATGTATATGCCTGCATGCGGAGGCCGGAAGTCAACTTCAGGTGTCTTCTTTAGTCATTGTCCACTTTATTCTTTGAGATACTGAGCCTGGAAATCCCTGATTCAGTTGGACTATTTAGCCAATGAGTCCCAAAGAGTCCCTGTCACCACCTTCCAAGTGCTGGGACTACAGACCTGGCCTTTTACATGAGTAATGAGAATCCGGGCTCAGATCTTCATGATTGCGTGGTAAGCCTTTCACCCACTGGGCCATCTTCCCCAGTTCTGAATACCCTGCTTCTTTGATCTAGGTATACATGGCTTCTGGTCACTACAAACTATGGCATTTGATCTCTTTGTTCCAAGCCCTAACATCATCCAAACAGACTAGCCTAACAATAGAACTTTGTTCACATCCCCAACTAGCTTCTACCTGCTCCAAGAAACACTTTCATTTCCAAGCTTTTCAAGAGTAAATTCCTCTCCTTACCCTCCTCATGCCCATTGCTTCACTTCAAACACGAGGTCTTGTCTCTGACATTCCAGAAAAACTGGTGGCCATCTGCCTTTCTGTGCTCATAAAATGTTCACAGCTCTACTCATACTTGTCTATGTGCCCCATCTCCCCATGGAAGTCACTCTCTTTGTTGTCAGAGCTCATGCTACTGGGAAGACCAGCCCTGTCGCCCCTCCTGAATCCTCAAGGACTGTGATACATCCACAGAAGCCTTATTGACATCATCCTTGTCTCTCCATCTCTGCTGGTCTCTCCCTGGCTCCTGTGCTTTAAAGATGAATACATCTCTCTTGACCTTGTGCCCACTGTCATTGCCTCATTTTGTAGCCAAAACTCTTAGATAGTCATGGTGGCTTGAATGTAATACCCCCACAGATTCATGTGTTTAAATACTTATTGCCCAGGAAAGTGGTGCTATTTGGGAAGGGTGGAATGCTTAGCAGGTAGGGCCTTGCTGGAGGAAGTGTGTCACTGAGCTGGCCTTGATGTTTTACACTGTGGCCTCACTGTTGCTTCTTCCTCCTTGTTGATATGATGATGTGACACAGGGTTCCTGCTCCTGACATGCTTACCCTGCCATGATAAACTCTGCCTTCTGGAACTATTTCCTCCACTAAGCTGCTTCTGGTCACAGGTATTTTATTCCAGTATTGAGAAAGTAACTAATACATCAGTCCTCATGCCTTCCCTCTGCTTCAGCTCTGTCTGTTTACAGGGTAATCCCTACCTCTGCAGTGCAATGTGCCCATTAAGGCTCGGTGCTGGCCTCTGCTGTTAAATCCAGCAGGTGCTCCTCAGTCTTTGAGGAGGACTGTCAGGTTCTGTGCAGCATTTGGCACTGTGGAGAATACTTCTTTTGCTGGAGTTAAATTCTCTCTTTTTATTCTTGGAAATAATCCTCTTCTAGTTTCCCCCTGCCATTTATTTAAAAGTTTCATTTTATTTTTGAAGTAGGGTCTCACTCTAGCTCAGGCTGACCTGGAATTAACTATGTAGTGTCAGGCTGGCCTCAAACTCACAGCGATCCTCCTACTTCTGCCTCCCTGAGTGCTGGGATAAAGGCATGGGCCACCATACCTGGCTTCCCCTGCCTTTTTTTGATTATGCTATGGATTCCGCCTGGCTGTTCTGCTCCATTGGAAACATAAGGACTGGTGCTCTCCAGTCTCTCCTTTGACTCCATCTATTCCCAGTGACATGCTCATGATACCTAACCTTCCTTGGACACTACTCTCTAGTCAGATCTGACACCTCAAATCAGCCCTTGCTAAAGGGGATTTACTCTCTTCATTCCCATGCCCTCTCCACTTCTAAAGTTGCCTAAGCCAGAGATCAGAGAGTCATCTTTGTCTTGTGGCTTCTTCCTCCCACTCTCCACCACCATCTCTATCAACTATAGGACGCAACAGTGCTAAGGGATGGCTCTAATACTCTACCTTTTTAAGAGACAAAGAAAGTGAGTATGGACACATGCAATCACTTAATTTCATGTGGTGGATAAGTTTGAATACTAATATCCCCTCAAGGCCCACCTGCTAAAGGCATGGTTGCTGACTTACAGGCCTGTTGATAATGAGTGGAGCCTAGTTGAAGGAAACGAAGTCATTTGGGGTATGTCCTTGAAGGAGACACTGGGACCCTAGCCCATCCTCTCCATCCTTCTCTTCTCCATCCTCTCACCAGGTCTTTCTGCTCTGCCACAGGCCCAACAGCAATGGACTAATTAACCATGAACCAAGCCCCTGGAAACTGAGCCAGAGCAAGCACTCCCTCCTTCGTAGTTGTTCATCTCAGATTTTTTTTTTTTGTCATAGTAATGCAAAGTTGAGTAACACAGTGCCTTGGCCCGGGGTTTGAACCTAGAGAGCTTGGTCTCACAGTCTATCCTTGTCCCCATAAGCCCGCTGCCTATTAGTAATAAACCTGTGGATTCCACTTTCTTATTAGCGCATTCAACATCATTGTTCCCTGGAAACACAGATGAAATTGACTTCGGGGTCTGTCTCTCTAGAATGTATTCCTCAATGAATTCCCAGATCCTTTGGAATAAAATCAGAACTTTTAGGTGGGTTAGTAGTGCCATTAAAGACTTTTTCCAGGCCTTATTTCTTGCCTTTTCTTACCTATGAGCACATTAGAATTATGGTGACCCTATAATTTATCATCCTAACTGGGACTGTAAGGAAGTAACTAGGGGATAATTTCTAATTAAGCCAGGCCAGCAGATATAAAACCAGGACAGTTCCAGGCAAGCTAGGATATGTGGTCAATCTAACAATCCTCCCAACATGCTGTGTGGTCTTTCACCCTGGGCCTCTGAACACATAGTTCCCAATGCCAGAACAACTTACTATGCTTTCAGGAGGTCTCCCCTGGTGTCATTTTGTCCAGGTTACATAAGGTGCATTTGCTCTGGATTCCTGTGACACTCTATACCATCAGTGCTCATAAAAGAATGGAAGCCAATGCTTAACCCATGGTGCAGTGGGCCGGGGGACATATTGGCAATGGGGTTAAGCACAAGGGCCTTGGCTTCAGGCTGCCTGGGTTGAATCTCAGCTTACTATGTGCTGCCTAGATTCAGCCCCTTCCTGCCTCCCTCTGCCTGAAAGGCTATCATGGGGACTATGTGAGCCACTCCCTGATGGCTCCAGGGTACAGTCACCATCCATCACCAGTCACTATTAGTATTCACTGAGCACTTGCTCCACACCAGGCCCTGCTGAGCACTTTCCACACATGACCCGTGTACTGTCTGTCACAGCAGTTCAGTCAGGTACACATGATGATCACCTTCATTTTACAATTGGGAGATGGTGTCACAGAGAAGCAATTGGATTTTTGAAAGCCCATGGCATTCTGAGCAACCCTTTCTGTAACTTTTATTCCACAAAAGAACTTGGAAAAGTTGAAGAAGGTTTATTTCCTTTTGGCTACTATTTTCTTGAAAACACAAGAGAAGCTCATATTCTTGCAAAACACATATATACACACATAAACCTACATTCTCTTCCTTAATTATCCTCAGTAGATTTTTAAAACCTAAATTCTAGGAGGCAAGGGAATACAGAGGTGTCTCTTCACATTATCCACCTTCCCTGAATCCTGTGGGAGTGGCCTTGAGTCCCTACATGCTGGTGGAGAGCACCATTCCCAGCTGGCCTCTTTCTCTCAATGAAGTTTCATTGGATCAAGTATGGCACACTCTCTCAAGTTCCCTGATCCCAAGTACCTTTCTTTAGTCTGCAAGTACGTACTGGAGTGGGACCCAGCCCTGGGCTCAGGCTAAGGAAACAGAGTAAAAAGTGTCCTCAGTCTAAGAAGGAAAACCAAAATGGAAAATCCAATTGCTTCTCTGTGACACCATCTCCCAGTTGTAAAATGAAGGTGATCATCATGTGTACCCAACTGAACTGTTGTGACAGACAGTACACGGGTCATGCGTGTAAAGTGCTCAGCAGGGCCTGGTGTGGAGCAAGTGCTCAGTGAATACTAATAGTGACTGGTGATGGATGGTGACTGTACCCTGGAGCCATCAGGGAATGGCTCACATAGTCCCCATGATAGCCTTTCAGGCAGAGGGAGGCAGGAAGGGGCTGAATCTAGGCACATAGTAAGCTGAGATTCAACCCAGGCAGCCTAAAGCCAAGGCCCTTGTGCTTAATCCCATTGCCAATATGTCCCCCGGCCCACTGCACCATGGGTTAAACATTGGCTTCCATTCTTTTATGAGCACTGATGGTATAGAGTGTCACAGGAATCCAGAGCAAATGCACCTTATGTAACCTGGACAAAATGACACCAGGGGAGACCTCCTGAAAGCATAATAAGTTGTTCTGGCATTGGGAACTATGTGTTCAGCTTTCATAGTAACTGAATGACAACGTGTGTGTGTGTGTGTGTGTGTGTGTGTGTGTGTGTGTGTGTGTGTGTTGGAGATAATCTAGGTGGAACTGGCATATTGGTTCTCATTCCTGAGGCTAAACAGCAGCAAATTAACAAAAAATATTCCTACCAGGTCTCACACTGCTAAAGAGTAAATATAATTATCCTTAATCAATACAGGCCCTTCAGCACTAGCTAATGGCTGTCCTGGGCTTAATTGTACACAGCAGTTGGAGAGAAAAGGTGAGAGAACAGCTTGGTCCAGCTCCTTCTCACCTGGGCTTTCCCAAGTCAGTGATGGGAAAAGTTGGAGGCAGAGTTGGGCAAGGAGAAACTCATGCAATTAGTCCAAGATTGTTGAAGCGGTTGCCAGAGTCATATGGTCTCTTCTTGTGCTGACAGATAAGGCCTGGTCCTTTTCCTCCTCCTCAGTTTGCCTGTCTGGTAAAGTGGCCATGTTTCTCTGTTCTCCAGTTATAGGCATAGAATGCAGCCTAAGGCTGAGGAGCACCTAGCAGGCATGGAGGGAAACAGTGACAGAGAGCAGCTCACCTGTAATGGCTCTGCCTCAGGGCCAGAGAGCCTTCTCTGGTACAAAGGGGATGCTCTCAGGAGAAAGAGCTTAGCATCTCAGAAAGAACTTGGGACTTTTTCCAGAGGCCTGGCTCCCTTCTGCCTGCCTCTCTCAGGTGCCCATCTGTAGAGCTTAAAGTAGGCTCACACACTGAAACCAGTCTCGAGGGTCCTGGAAGCCCTAAGTTTTATCCGTGGGCACCATACATGCCCAGGAAAGCTTAGTTAGCTGGCAACAGGGAGAGATCCTGGGACCTCCAACCAGCACAAGCCCTGGTTCTTTTTTCCTTAAACCTGAGACCTTGCAGAGTTAAACTGTTCATGCTCTCTCCCATTCCAGCCTATAGGTAATAGATGTAGGAGTTCTGACCTCTGAAGGTTAACGTGAGGATGGAATTAGGCAGGAATAGGTCAGTGCAGAATGGTGCTGGAGATAGGGGACTTACTTCCTACAGGAAACGCTGGCTACCCTTTCCAGAGAGGCTCATAGAGACTCTCTTCCAGGCTTTCCCCGTTTTCAACCCCTCCTGCTCTTCCTTCTGTCTTTCCACCTTCCCCTCCTCCCAGCCCTTGCCACCAGTACTCTCAGCAGCTTCCACCCCTTTAGCCAGAGGCCACAGGAAGGGCAGGTCGTGGGACTCTTGTTTGTTGTATGTGCTTGCCAGCTGCCCTGGAGACCCGGGTTGTGTTCATTGGGTCGAACATTGTCTAGACACAGCAAACTTCCCAAAGGGGGCACTTGCTCCATCACCAAAGCCTCCCTAGTGACTCTCCATACTTATTCCTCCCTCCCCCGAGAAACACAAGACAGAGGCTGTGACCAGGTGGGTCACAGCTGTGCTACAGCAGTGAGCATCAGTTCCCGGCCACCAGGGCTCAGGGCTGACTCCAGCCCAGCTTTCTGCTCTTGCCCTGGTGTGGGTCTCTGCCTTCCTCAGAGGAACCTGATCACTTTGTGCAGAATATTTGTTGTGTCAGGCCTTGCTTAGTGACCCCAAGTATCTCCACCCCAGGGGGTAGTCCATGTGTACAAAAAGCTCTAGACCAAGCTCTGGGGCAGTTCTATTTCTAGATGGTAGAAGCAAATGAGTTCAAGGTTTAGATGTAGTCTCAAAGCCATGGTGTACCACTGTGGTCTTAGACAAGAAGGGGCTGAAATCTTCCTGGCTGCGCTGCAGAGGTAGGGGAAGCACCTTCTGTTAGTTACCTTTTCCATTGCTGTAACAAAATGCTTGACTGAAATAACTTAAGGGAAGGATTCATTTTAGTTCACAGTTTGAAGGTATCATGTCCATCGTGTTAAGTCTTGGTGACAAGAGCATGAGGCAGCTGGTCACACTGAGTCCCAGTCAGTCCGAAAGCAGAGAGATGAATACTGGTGCTCAGCTCACTTTCTCCTTTTCAGTCACTCAAGGAAGTGCCACCTACATTCAGAATGGGTCTTGTCTCCCTAATTAAATGTTTCTGGAAACTTCCCCACAGACATCAGAGCTGTGTCTCCTTAGGTGATTCTAAATCCAGTCAACCTGACAATGAAGATTATCATCATACCTTTTCTAGTTTACACAGATGGCTCTCCTACAACTTGCTGCCCTGATTCCCTGTGAGGACCCATTTCTTCTGTGACTGTGCTCTTTCTTGATCCCTCTGTGCATTTACTCTGGGCCACTTCATATGAACTCCAGACACAGGCACCACTTTTTGTGTCTGGTTTTACATGGGGAATTGAACCTAGGTCATTAGGCTTTGCAGGCAAGCACCTTACCTGCTGAGCCATCTCTCCAGCCCTCTCTGTCCATTTTTTTAGGGATACCCTACCTATGTGTCAGCTTTCTTAAAACAATATTCCTGATCCAAGCCACAGGTTACTTCTTGTGGGCCCTCTGTTTTCTATGGAAACCCCTGTTGATTCAGCTTGATACCCTTAAGGCAAAGAACCTCATTAACCTTCTTGGCCTTGGAAACTTGCTGGAAAGCCCCATAACCCAACAGACACTACACTGCCTTCCTTTCTGCAGCACTAGGCCCTGTAACTCTTGTCCTTTTCTCTGTAGAGCCAGAGGATATTGGATTTTCCTCTAACCAATCCAAGAATGTCATCTTTCCTGGTCCAGTACTAACAGGCCTGCAGAGAATTTCAGATCTCTTGGCACCCTCAGTTGGTCTGTTCCCTGATTAGAGAAGCTCAAATTACCCGAGTGCTAAGAATAGCAGGATCATTAATGACTAAACAACCCGGAAGACAGGACCCCATCCCCCACCCCTCATCACAGCTTGTCTGGGGACAAATCTCATGAGAACTTCTGCTCCCTGAGGAATTCTGCAGGAATTCTGTACCATCTGGGAACCCTCACAGCCAACACATGTATCCCTCCCTTTGGAACACATCCGAAGCAGACTTTCTTTCCCTGTGAAAGGCTGAGCAGTAGTGGAATGCATTTGCTCTGTGAATCCCATCATAATCCATCCTGGTAGCTTAGGACACACAGACCCTGGTCACAGCCTGGATACAAGATGAGAGACTACAGGACAGGTGCGAGGATCCTTGGGCTGAAAGGGCCCACAGTGCTCACTTGGCTGAGTCAGTTACTGGCCACTGGGCCACTGTAGCTGGTGGCTTTCTCATGTTTGTTTCAGTGAATCAGAAGCCCAGAGTGTGGCCCGGGGAGGGGGTTTGGGAGAGTGACCAATGACATACTGGGGAAAGAAGGCTGGCTTCATATCCAAATGGCCCATGGCACATTCACATAGGTACAAGCCACGGTTGCTCAAACTTAACTGAGTACAGGTCTCATATGCAGAGAAACCCTGGGCAGGGTTTATTCTCCATCATGGTGACTCAGTGCTTAACAAGTTCATTTGAAACACTGGGCACCTTACATGTCTCTCATTTACATTATTATTGAGCTCTTGTATTGGTCAATTATTGATGTCCTTCTAATCTTATAACCCTCACCCTTCCATCTGTGATCTGACAATTCCTTCTTTTTGTTGTTGTTGTTTACAAGGTAGCATCTCACTCTATCTCAGGCTGACCTGGAATTCATTCACCATGATCCTCCTACCTCTGCCTCCTGAGTGCTGGAATTAAAGGAGTGTGCCACCCTGCCCAGCTGATCTGACAATTCCTAGCCATCCTTCAGAATGCATTCTGGTCACCCCTCAGAAGTTGTCCTGGAAATGCTATTCTCTCCATTCCCTGTAAGCAACTGCTCCTTTCTCTGATTATCGTGAAAAGGCTCTTCCCACGATGATGGACATTTTCCAGACTTATAAAGGATTTTGTTTGTCTTCTCTCCTTCTAGACTAGGGCAGGAATCATGTCTAATCATCGCTGCCTCATCTAGTCTAGCATAGCACCTGTCATTTAGTAGGTGTTCAATAAATGTTTACCGAGTAAATGAGTGCAATGGAAGTCTTCCCATCTGGTTTGCAGGCTCATTGAGGCAAAGGACTATGTATCTTCTAAAATCCAGTGCTGTCTGATGCGGAGCACAGATGTGTTCATCACCTCTGCATCATTGCTCCTGGTCTACCCACAGCCATTGGAATTCTCTGAAAATCCCAGTGATTCCTTCTGGCAGATTCAGTCCTTCTCTGTGCTTGACCCTCTGAAAAACACACAGCCTGTGGTATTTAGCCTGCTGCACTCCAGCTATTATTGAGGGATCTGCCTCCTGGGCTAGACATGAACCATAGGGGGACCAAATGTACTTCCATTCTTTGTTGTACCCTGGACTTAGCAGGGTACCTGGCACAACGTGGGTGCTCAATGCATGAGTTGCCAAGAGGATGGTCTGACTATAGAGCAGGAGTGGCTCTCAGCTGGATGGGAACCCTGGAATGAGAGTGATGTAGCTCTGTAATCTCCCGAGAGCCATGTCAGAGCCTGCTCTGCAAAGAACAGTAAAGTTCTGGGAAAGCTGACAGACGTGACGAGTTCTGTGACTGGCTCCCTCCAGCCTTCTCTTGTCCCTGCCCTTAAGTTTAAGGAGCACTTGACCCATCAATCTCTGAAGCTGCCACCGTGTGGACAAGTGACTATTTGTGGAGGTCACAGGTGCAGGTGCCTACTTTGGAAGACTGATGAGCATCCCTAATCATCCCTTGCTCAATATTAATCAGGCACCCACTGTGTCTCAGTCCCCATCGCAGGTGCTGAAGCACTTTGCGGCAAAAAGTTCGAGTGGTCAGTGGCTATCAGGGTTCAGAGAAAGGCTGGCGGGGTGGAGATGGGGTGGGGGTAGCACTAGCCTAGCAAGCCAGAAACAATGAACAGCAGATGCTGGGACTAGAGCCCCAACACCTTCAAGACACCCCAACGCTCTCTGTTGGACCTGCATGTCAGGCTGGGCATCCTTTCTCGATAGAGTCCAAGTTGCACACACTTGGTCCAGGCCTGCCTATGCCCAGCCCAGCAGGTTTCCAGCCTGGTGCTGGGCTCTGTCTCCAGCACCCTGTTTTAGGGGCAATCATTTAAATAAATATAAATTATGGAACTCATGCCCAAGAGCAAAACTGAAATGGAATCCATAATCCAGACAGAGGGGAGCTCAGCTGCACTGGGTTAATCACACGCACACCAAGCATATGGCGGCGCACCTCCAGACCAACAGGCAGAGAGCGTTCTCTGGATGCAATTAGGCCCTGTGCATGCATAAAAAATGAGCCAGTGCCTCCAAAAGAGATAAAATTGCTGAAGTCATAACCTCAATCCAGGGTAATTACAATCACTGAGTTTCACCGCTTGGTTTAAGCAACATTTACTCATGTGCAGGTGAGCTTTCTTACCTTGCCAGCTTCGTGTTGCTGGGTGTATCCTCCATCCACCCTGGGCCACTGTTTCCCCACATCCTTTCCATGCCCAAGTGTTGAACATCAGGTCTTTCAGGGTCATGGGAAGAGGAAAATATTGTGCTTAGAATAGTAACAGCCCAGGGCTGGGGAGGAGGCTGAGTTGGTAGAGTGCTTGCCTAGCAGTAGAATAAAACTAGTTGTGGTGGGGCATGCCTGTAATGCTGGCACTCAGGAGGCAGAGGCAGGAAGACCATCCTTGCTTACAAAGCAACTTTGAGGCTAACTTGGGCTATATGAGGCCCTTTCTTAAAAAAAAAAGAGAAAATAGAATAGCAGTGGTCCAAATACAGTGAGTCCACTAAATTACCAACATTATTTACAAATCCTCATAGTGATTCTATGATGTAGGTGATAAAATGAGCTTCACTTTTCATTTGGGGAAATCAAACTCAAGAAGTTTAGCAAGTTGTGCAAGGCCTCCAGACAGGCCGTGTGCTTCCCTTCGTGCTTTGCAGACAGGCATGGGGCCTCGGGCTTGAATTTTCAGCTTTAACACTTTGGGCAAGTCGTTTCATCTCTTCTCTCTGGAAAAGCATGATAACAAAACTTGCCTTCAGGGTTGTTCTGACATGGGGATTAAGTGAAATCTTGTAAGT
Organism: Zapus hudsonius; assembly: GCA_004024765.1. NCBI lineage: Eukaryota > Metazoa > Chordata > Mammalia > Rodentia > Dipodidae > Zapus > Zapus hudsonius. The sequence goes on from PVHP010033565.1 coordinate 14,910, forward strand.
GCAAGGGACAGGAGGGGAGCAGCCCTGCAGCTAAGGTCTAGTGGCAGCAAGGCATAGCAGGCAAGCCTGTCTGGAACCAGAAGCGCCTGGGGTTGATGCTTCTCCAATCTTACCTCCCTCCCTTCCTCCATATATTCACTAAAACCCAAATGCCATCTTCTCCAGGGCATGTCTAACACTCTAGTTTGAATTATAACACCCAACCCTGGTCTTTGGAGTGCTATTCTTTGCTTTCTGTTTTTCCAACATCACCTATGATAGTTACTCTTGATTGTAAACTTGATTGTGAAATACCTAGAAGATAAGTACACTTTTGGTGTGTGTGTGTATGTGTTGGACATTTCCAGAGACATTTGCATCACTAGTATTCTGACTCAATCAAAGGTTTAATGCTGTTATAGATTCGGTATTTAATGGACTATTGGGAGGCAGTAGATCTGTGGAAGGTAGGACTGGGTTGGAGGAACTGGGTGGCTGGGTGATATACTTTGTCCCTCACCTGTCCCTGTCATTCTTTCTGCTTCCTGCTTGCCATGAGTGAGCAGCTCTGTTCTACTACTCCCATCTACCATGATGTTCTGCCTTACTGAGGGCCTAGAAACAATGGATCCAGAGACCATGGACTGAAACCTCTGAGACTGTGAGGGGAATGTTTCCTCTTTAAATTTTCTTTTAGGCATTTGTCACAGCAATGAAGAGCTAACACATCAGTTCTCCCTTGCCACTCATATTTTATGCTCCGCATCGGAGTTAAGTTCCATGGCAGAAGGGATGGACTTTGTTCCCTGATGATTCAGCACCAAGGACAGAACCTGGCCATTAGGTGCCCAATAAATATTTGTGACTGCAACCCTAACCTTAACAAACCTCAGTCTCTTCATCTGTATAATAACATTTTTAGTGTGTGTATTTCAGAGATGGTGTTGAAGAGCCTTAACAGTGTGTGATATTTGGCACTAGCTCCAAAATAATGCTTTTGAGAGAAACAAGGCTATTTATTTTCTGTTCACCGTTGTAACTCCAGGGCTCAGGATAGTGACTGGTGTTAAGTAGATGTTCTCTAGACATCTGCTGAATGAATTATTGTTTGAAGGTTCTTTTAGTGTGAAAAAGGACAGAGCTATTGAAACCTAAGGCCCTGAGCTTTCTACACTAAATATGAAGCCTCTTCACAGAGGGCCATAGCTGAGTATACTAATACTCACAGTGTGTCCACTGGTTAAGGCAAGCACCAAGAAGTACACTATAGTTGAGAGCCAGTGGGAAGGGAGATCAGCTAATTCTAATTTCAGATAAACACAAATACACAAAGTATGCATCGTGCAGTATTGGGGACACAGCCATACCAATCGATATCCTCATTTATTAAATCTTGTACTTGAGCTGGGGGATGTGTGCTCAGGGCATAAGGAAGATGCTCTGAGCTGTATCTATCTCCTCCTCTGTGGTAGCCAGAGATGTTCAGATGGGGCTTTGCTAAGCCATAGGCAGAGTAAGAGGCAGGAGAAGCACGATGTGGAGTGTTCTGGTTATCCAATGGAGGAGCCAAGGGGTATGGGAAGGCAAGTACAGGGTAAGATACTTAAGAGCTGGCACTCTGTGGTGATGGCATAGGGGACCCCATGTGACAAAGACAGGTCTGTTCTGAGTTGCTTCTTTTGACAAACCTCTCATACTTGCCATTGTCCCTGCCACATGAGGTTTATAAAAGTGAGGCCTACAGTTACCGGAAGCACTGCCTATGTTATCCAGCTGGCTTGCTGTGAACAAGGTCTCCTGTTTAAAACAGGTGAAATAAGGCCAGTCTCTCTCTTGTGTCATCACTGAAGCATCTGGGGGAATCTACCAACCTTTTGTAGGGGGCTCATGGCATCTCTGACCTGTGTCTATGACAAAGCAAGGTGCTTGAAACTCTAAAGCCTGCTCATTCCTGCAGCCTGTGTCCTCAACCCACCATGTTCGCTCTCCAGCCAGACCTAGCTGGCTCATTGCCCCTGAGGACCACTGTATAAAACCAAGATCCCTAGGACCATGAGGGAAGTCATGTGGGGTCAAACCCTCTGTTGGTCAAACATGGCATGGTGGTTTGATTTAAGATGTTCCCCATAGACTCAAGTGCTTGAATTCTCAATCTTTGGTTGGTTGTACTATTTGGGAGGCTTGAAGAGCCCCTAGGAGACACAGCCTTGCTGGAGGAAGTGTATCACTTGGGACTGGTCTTGAGGTTTTATAGTCTAGTCCCTCTTGGTACTTTTGTGCTTTCTACTTTCTCCCTGCTGACTGAAGATGTGATACTGGTTGTCTCCTTCTGCCATGGATTCCCCACCATGACAGACTTCTCCTTGAAACTGTAAGCCAAAATAAATCCTTTCCTTCCATAAACTGCTTTTGGCCAGGTGGTTTGTCCCAGCAATTTGAAAGTAACTTATATACCCTGGACTGATAGTTCGGGATGCAGCCTTACCTCCTAGGGCCAAGGCTTAGGCTGTTTCAAACCCTGAAGTGGCCCAGGATGATTACTGGTTTTCAAACAAACTTTACTCCTATACCCTGGCTCCATGGACCAGAAAGATGTGTTCCAAAAAGTGAAACCCAGGGGTGATGCTAATTGCTAATCATCAGTCTATAATTACTTTTCACACATTGGTTACAACGGATGGTCTTCCTCCTCTGAGTCTGTGTCTTAGCCAAGGCTGGGATGAAAAGGCATGAGGCAGAAGCTGGGGCTGGGCTTTCTAGTAAGGTGCTTCTGAGACTTTCTTACAAATGGTGGAAATGGGAGAGTTTTGGAAAATAGGATAGATTGGGCATCATTTTGTCCATATGGATCTGGAGGTCCTGCCTCTTTCCTTGGATGTTTTAAGCAATCCTCTGTTGTACCACTGCCTCAGACAAGCAATACCTTTGATTGCGGTTATGGGAAGGCTCAGGGTCTATTGCAGAAGAGGTGGCGGAAAGATGGTAAGAGCCAAAGGAAGGGTAGGACTGCTTACAAAGCAAACTTGCAGACACAGAATGGCCTTGATATTCATGACTTTGCAGTGCCTGATAATACCTATACATAATGGGAAGAAAAGATGATGACACCAAAACAAATCAGAGACTAATTGAGAGGGGGAAGAGATATGGGGGGAGGGAATCATAATGGTTTATGGTCTATAATTATGGAGACTATAAATAAAACGTTAAATAAAAAAGGTTGCTTGTACAAACATGGACAGGGACTTCAGAAACCATAAGATAAGGAGAGTTGTTATAACAACTGTAGGGCTAATGAATGGGGGGAGGAAGAGAGAGAGAGAGAGGAGAGGAAAGGAGAGAGAGAGAATATGTAGAAAGGGTCCTCTTGAAGAGCGGTGACCTTCAGAAGCTGGACAGAGCCTACCCAAGACGAATGAAGTAGGAAGCTGAAATAGGAAATCTGTTTCTTCCCCTTCCAAGCTCTTGCCAGGTCTCCACATGGGCCAAACCCAGCCATAACCCAGGTAGAGAGGGATAGTAGCCTGGATAGGACATGTCCCTTGTCTGGAAGACTTCAAGAATGTATAACTAAAGGGATATATGTGTGTATAACCACAGTCTGAACCACCTCAGGGTGGGGAGCCAGGGAGAGGAGAGCAGGGGAATTTTTCCTACTGTCGATACTGTGAGAAGAGTACTGATGAATGGGCAGAGTCTTTACTTCAAGAAGCCTGGGGACCTTGTCTTATGTAAACTCATTCAAGTTACTCACATCTTTGGGGTTGATGTCCTTACCATCATTATTGCTGACACTGACAACAGTGCCCCACAGGTCTAATATAAGTGACAAACCCACAGATAACATGAGTGAAAACTCAGCAGAGTGTAGGACACAGACTAGGTGTGCAATAAGACTTGAATCTCAAGGGCATCTGAATCTGAGGCTTCCTGGTGACCTCCACTTCCCCTCCAATCCCAACTGCGGTTCCCCTCAGTCTCTCTGCTCCTCACACATGGTGAGTGCCAAGCCTATGCCTAGCCTGAAGTCCAAATCCAGCAAGCAGGCTACCATCTTTCGCCTGTCAATCACAATGATTGCCATCATCCAGCCAGTCTCAGCTTCTGGCTAACTTTGCTGATAAGCAGTGGCTTTGTGTCTCACTTGACTGCTGATGGATGTCAAGGGAGAAGAGACTGGGGTCTGCCTGGGGCCCCACCTTGCAGAATCCTATGTCTTGCACCCCTGGCAAGCAGCTGAACAGGGCAAGAAGAGAGGGAGGGACCCTCCAGCCTGTGGAAACCAGCAGCTGCTGACTCCTTTGTCAGTGGGAGCCTAGACAAGGAGTCAAGGATGTCTCTCTCATGTTTATTCATATAGAGTGACGTCTTTCTGTGCCGGCCACAGCTCCTGGGGGTGCTTTGCAGCCACTCCTCTAACTTTCTCAGCCTCCCACCCGGTTCCTGGATGAGTGTTGGCACCTTCTCCTCTCATTTCCAAATGGTGACTGAACATCTGTATAATGCCTTACAGTTTACAAAGCACTTTCCACATCCGTTACTTTGGGGAAGTCACACAGCAGCTCACTGGAGTTTATGATCACCCCGTTTTACAGTTTTGGAGTTGAAAGACTGGAGGACAGTTTCACTGTGTGCCTTGGAGATGGGAAGAAAGGATGAGGAGGCAGCCACACGTGTGAAGGTCCCCTCTGGGCTCAACAGTCTCTAGCAGAGAGAAAG
>PVHP010033566.1:0-19587 GCA_004024765.1 Zapus hudsonius
GCGCCATCTGCCCCCCCTTCCCCCCTCACTGCTTGGTCTACTTGTTTATTTTGGTTTTTAATCGTTTTTTTTCTTTCCTTTCTCTTTCGCATGTTCAACCAGGGGCTCATTCGTAGCCCCTCCTCCGGCTTCCAGCTTCCAGCCGGTTTGCCCCTCCCCTCACCCCCATTCCGCTTTCTTGTTTATTTTGGTTTTCAATCCTTTTTTCTTCTCTTTCTCTTTCACCGGGACTGGGGCTCCTTCGTAGCTCCTCCCCCCACCTTCCAGGCTCCACTGTGTCTGCCCCACCCCTCCCCCCTCGCTACTCGGCTTTCTTGTTTATATTGGATTTTAATCCTTTCTTTTCTTCTCTTTCTCTTTCACCGGGACCAGGGGCTCCATCGTAGCCCCTCCTCCTGCCTTCCGGCCTCCAGCGCGTCTTCCCCACCCCTCCCCCCTTGATACTCGGTTTTCTTGTTTATTTTGGTTTTTTAATCCTTTTTTTCTTTTCATTGTCTTTCACCGGTTCTATATTTTTTTATTTTTATTTAATTTTATTTATTTTTTTCCTTTCTTTTGTTTCTCTGCCACCTTCCAAACTGGTAAAGGGGTTCTTATATAGACCCTTCGCCTGAACTCCGGCCTCCAATGCATCTGCTCCACTCCTTTTGTGCGCCCGAGGAACCCATCAGCCCCTCTATCTTCGCCCAGATATCCAAGCAACACTAGTTCCAGGGATCTCAGCAGTCTCACCCCCCATCCCTCCCACCATACCATGGGACCGAAGACTTCTGGGGGCCTGATCCTCTGGCCTACCTAATCTGGTGGCCCCACACCCTGTACTCACAGCATCCGGGGGTATGCTACCCCTCCCCACAACCACCAACCCCCACAGCCCAGACAAGTGAACCCGCACCACTGCTGGGGCCCATCTAACCCTACCAACCGACCACAAGCCGATACCTGAGATTCTGGCAAGAGAGGAGCCACCACAGTCATACCATGGAGGATCCATATGGAATCCTGCAGAGAAGGACGGGAGGAATGAGGGACCTACAGCCACAGACATTCAATCTACACAGGATAAGCCAGTGAGACAGAAACCAATGATTTTGACACAAAGACCCCTAAGCTCACAACCTTAAAGCAAACTTATTACTCATCCACCACAACTCAGGGAACTATGCGGAAGAGGGGGCGGGAAGATTGTGAGAGCAGTGGTGGGGGAGATTATCCAGAGGCATGGCCAGGAGAACCTGGCTGAATACTAGGCTATCCATGGTCCCCTGTCACAAGGACTGATCCAGATGACCCATGGAGGAGGTTATCCACTGGAGGGGGGAGGGGAGGGCAGGGGGGAATTGTGGATGACAATTCATTGTTTGCCCACTAAATGTTGTAACTCCTTATGGATAATAAAAAAAAAAGAAAAAAGAAATAGAGAGGATAATTTGATTCCATGGGATGGCCTTAACTTTGTTTCCTTATACCTAAGCTCCAGACTTGCAAACACCTATCTACATCCACCATGCCAGGGACAAAGAGAAGCGAAACTTTTCAGATCAGCTTAAAGATTTACTGAAAGAACAGAGTATTTCCCAATTCAAAAGAACAAGCCTTTAATCTCTTGTTGGATCCATTTATGGTAAAGTTGCCTTAAAAATCATCTAGAAGGTTATTATTTTCTGTCCCTGCAGTGCTATTAGATAACTGCTGCTTCAGCCTTTTGCAAGCAATTATGGTAAGCTTTAAAATCAAGTCACAGTGCAAGGTTGTGATCATCCCGATTCTCTGACACAGCTTCACTTCTTGTTTTTGTGCTTTTGAACCCAATTTTATGTGACTCTTGGTGGACTTTCTACAAATTATTGGGGAATAAGAATATTATACTGTTGATTGTCCTTTATACAAATATTTTGCTTTGTTGAAACATAGTCTAAAAATTCCAGCTGCAAATTAGCATTAACTTTAGTAACTTAACTATTCCCATCATAGGGGTTAGCTGTATGGATAATCATCCTACCTGATAAATTCAATAAACTCAGTTTGCCTCACGTGCCTCTTTACATGGTTCTAGAAAAGTGTTGGTTTGAAAGACAGATGCTTTCTTGAATTTTTTATTTAATGACTCTAAGGGGAAATTTTAGGTTGAGAAAAACCAGATAACTCTTATTTCCTTTTCCTTCCAAATAAACAGAATGTGTGTTACAAAAAAAAAAGTCTGGGGGCACAATATTCTCAAATAGAAGCAAACATGACTGATGCTTATTCTTAAGAAATGACTCCCTGACAAGGTGTTTTATCTCAGGAAATTGCTCCTCATAGATCAATAAGGTACAATATCAAATGAAGAGGAAATTCAGCTAGTTTATTCTCTCTTCACTCTCCTTTCATGACTCAGTCCTTCATCCCCTTCTTTCATCCTCTGTTATCTTGAGCACCATCATTTTGACCCTGCTGTCCTTTCTTGACTTAAGCTTTCTTTCTGTGAAGAAGCCCTCTTTGACGTCTTTCAATTCTTGTTTTTCAGAAGAACATGAAAATATTCAAAAGAAACAATGGTCTAACTTTCCTAAGAAGTTAAATATGATCATTCCCCTGTGAAAGCAACCCGCTGTGAGTGTGTTCCAAGCTGCTGGGGCATCTCCTATATAACAGAGTTCAAAGTTACTAAAAAAAATAAGGGAAAGCTCCAAAACTGATACTTACAGATTGAGTTGTTTAGGAGCAGCTGGTGTTTGCACGGGGGTTTAAAATGCAATTAACACTTCTCTTATAAATATCTGATAAGTCTGAATTGAAACGCATACCTCAGAATCTATAAAATGGCCTAGTGTTTTTTCAATGAAGAGAAATGTCATTACACCAATAAAAATTAATTCAGTGCAAATATTATTCAGTGAATTGTGTACAAGCATAGCTTGCAATACTCTTTTTTTTACTATAACAGACCAAAAAGATTATTTATACTTATGGTCTAATTTTGCATAGAAATAGGTTGCAATCAATTCAGAAGGTCATCTTTTATCTTGTCATGATTATAAACCCACCCTGAACTACCTGATTCCTTTTTTTACCCTTTCACTCATGAGTCTCCCAACTCCATGATTTATTTTCTGTTTTCCTCCCTCTAGACCCATTTGTAAAAGGATATGTCTCTGTAAACTTCCTGTTGATCAAGTGGAAATAACTTGAGTCCTAACCTTTGGCAATCTGCATCAACCAAAGGATAGCTGGGACGTGTAGTCTTCTTCTCAAAAAGCTGTTTTTAATTAACTCCATCTCCCTTTCCCCAATTCTTCTCTTGTCACAATTTTGCATCATTTACTGCTCTAGCTCCTACTGTCTCTTTCACTAGGGAGATGTGCTTCCTCAGAAATATAAGGACAACCTTCTAGGCCTTATTAAGTCACTTCTGTGTATCCTACTCTTTCAATCTGCAACATTTTGGTATGCTACACACTGGGAAAAAGCAATCTCTTGGCCCAAATTAAAAAAAGTGTCTGACCACCCAATAAACATATACTGATCCATATTTTGTTGCCCATTGCAAGAAGGACTGTCTAGGTCTTAACACTTATACAAATTAATTCCCTGTTTTTTCAACTTTTATATTCTATTTCAGGTATTTTAATTCAACTCTGGGCTTTCCTGTAATTCTTATATTGTTTTATATAACATCCCATCCTGTATGTCAACTACTATGTAACACAATCAAGGAGGAGAGAACAACAAACCGTTAATGCCTAGTTTTTGAGCTTCAGGCAACTCCACTTCACAGACACAAGACTGCCAAACAAAAACCTACCCTGCTTTTAATTAGTCCACAAAAGCAATATTTTCATATTATTTATAAGCAAAAAGTTCATTTTATTTTGATGCACCCAACATCTTATAAAAACAATGACATGATTTTGACTATACATAAACTAAAAGTTTTAATTTTTTTTATTAAAAAAGAAAAGTGAGGCAATGGAGCCACATTTTGATTAAATTATTTTCTAACATAAAAATTTATCTTATTTACTAATGAAAGAATATGATAGATGTGATTAATTACTTTTGAAAGTACTCCTTTTGGTACATGCATGTTTGTACATTACACTGACTGTCAATTTTATATATTATATTCTAAGAATTCTTGCCTTTCAATTCTATGTTTAAAAATGCATAAATTCATTCTCTTTTCATACAGTCAACCCTGTAACTAACAGGGCTGGGAGGGCACAGGAGCAAGTTCACTGAGAATTATAAGGATATCGTGACATCTACAGGCAGCATGTATATTGTTGAATAGGATGTATTTTTGATCTAGCATGCCTCTCTCTCTCTTTCACTCAATCTCTTTCTCTCTCCCTTTCTCTACCCTCTTCCCTCTCCCTCTCCCTTCACTCCCCTTCCTCCCTTACTTTCAAATATAATCCTGGTTACTAACAAGAAAGGTTACCTCAATTAAGCTAAAACTATGGATATAAAAGATCTTGCTAAAATTGAAATTCATGTAACAAACAGACCTTTTTTTGGTTTACATTGCTATACTTCATTTATTATCTTCATTTTTGAAATGGGAATATGTTTGTCATTTCATTTTGAAAAACTATACATGATAGTCATATGAACATGATGGAAGAGGTTACTCAAATTTTCTACAATCGAGAATGTGAATTAGAAATTCAAAATGTACTTTCATTTCTATTTTTGGGTGGTACGAGGGCTATAACTCAGGGTCCTCTAAGTGTGAACTCCACAACAGAACTATATTCCCAGCCCTTCAGAAAGGAATTTCTGGCTCTCAATATTAAAACAGATAAAATTGGAGGTCAGTTCTACTATATCCAAGTCACATTAATATTCTGCTCTTCCTTTTCTTTTTTTTTTTTAATTTTTTTAATGTACATAATGTGTTACATTATTTAGTGGGCAAACAATGAGTTGTATCCCCAATTCCCCAATGCACCTCCATCCCCAATCAGCTGTATATACTCCTTCATGTGTCCTCTGGATCAGTCCTTGTGATAGGGGACCATGGATAGCCTAGTATGCAGCCAGGTTCTACTGGCCCTAGTATGTTGTTACTGAGGGGTGCCATGCCTCTGGATAGTCTCCCCCACCACGGCTCTCAAAATCATTCCGCCCCCTCTTCTGCTCAGTTCCCTGAATCGTGGTGGGTGAGTATTAAGGCTGCTTTAATGTTGTGACCTTAGGGGTCTTTGTGTTGAAAATCGTTGGTTTCTGTCTCACTGGCTTATCCTGCGTTGATTGAATGGCTGTGGCTGTGGGTCTCTTGTTCATCCCATCATTCTCTGTGGGGTTCCATATGGATCCTCCACAATATGACTGTGGTGGCTCCTCTCTTGCTAGGATCTCAGCTATCAGCCTAGGGTCGGTTGGTAGGGTTAGATGGGCAACAGAACCCTCGTGGCATCCTGAAAAATACAAACACATTCTCCATTGGAGAGTGAGATCAGTGTAGGATAACAAATATATACAATTCAGGATTACCTAGATTCTATTTTTACTAGCCTCCCTGTCAATCGCTCCCATAGTACAACTTTTCTTGGGAGCCCAAGAGTACGGGATCCGGTGCCTATGGCCCTGAATCCACAGTTCCAGACAAGGGCTCCCTCTCACTAAATGAAAAATTTGACAGAATTAAAAAAAAGCTGTTGATTGTCTCCCTAGGCCCAGGCTCCTCCATTGCACAAGTGCACCATTCTTGGTTCGCTGTTCTCTCCCAGTAGGAGGTGTGGTCAGCCTACTCATGGTCGCAGACTGTGTTTCATGTCAGTGGTCTCTGTTTACTCCAGCTGTCATTGTTCAGCTTCCTCTGGCAGCTTGTGTAGTGTCTTCCAGCACTGCACTAACTGCCATCTGGGGGCTGGTTACCATTCCAGACCTCAAAGAGTCTCTCAATGCTGAATGATGGTATTCTGTGGTTTCTTCAGCAACAGGTTTTTGCCTCAGGCCTGCGGAGGGCACTTAAGAGCTTTGACAGAATTCTGTCTTGTTTTTGGAACCTCTTGGGACTCTTTGGTCAACAGCTCAGTGAGGGAAGGAACTAGTGGTTGGAACCAGAGGTTGTCAGACTGATCAAATTATTCACAGGCTTAGACTCTCTATCCTACCATGGCCCCTCATGCCAGTCGACACCCACTACTTGGTCAATAGGTTACACTATGCTCCTGAGGATTTTATGTTTTTGAACCTAATTTGTTTTGGCCTGTTGCTTAAGCCATTCCCCTGCCCCCATCCCTTACCCCTCATTCATAACCTCTCACTTCTTTCTTCTCGTCTACGTAGAGTTTATGGTTATCCTGGTTAAGGACCGCATATGAGATAGAATATGCAGCGTTCAATTCTGTGTTCTTTTGAGTGTTCACTTAGTAAGATCTGCTAGAAGTCAGACCATTTTTTTTCCTAAATTTTGATATGTCATTTTTCCTTTGAGCTGAGTAGAATTCCATAGTGTAAATATACCACAGTTTCGCTGTCCAGTCCTCCATGGATGGGCATTTGGGATGGTTCCTATTCTTGTCTATTATAAATTGAGCAGTTATAAATATAGTTGTACTAATGTTTCTGCGTTGAGATGTGACATCTTGTGGGTAGATGCCTAGTAGAGGGATAGCTGGGTCCATTGGTAGTTCTATGTCAGTGGTGTTCAGGAGTCTCCACACTGCTTTCCATAGCAGTTGAACAAGTTTACAGTCCCACCAGGAGTGAAAGAGGGTTGTTTTTACCCACATCCTAGCCAGCATAGATTGTTGTTGGTTTTTTTATGATTGCCATTCTGACTGGGGAAAGGTGGTATCTCATTGTGGTTTTGATTTGCATTTCCCTGATGCTTAGGGATGCTGAGCATTTTCTCAGGTGAGAAAAGGCCATTTGTGTTTCCTCCTCCGTGAATTCTCTCTTGAGATCAGTGCCTCATTTTGTGAGGGGGCAGTTGGCTTTTTTGTTATTAATTTTTTTGAGTTCTCTGTAGGTTCTAGAAATTAGGCCTCTGTCTGAGTTGTAGCTGGCGAAAATGATCTCCCAGTTTGAAGGGGGTCTATTTACTCTGAGAATGATGTTTTTGTCTGTACAGAAGCTTTTGAGTCTGATCAGGTCCCATTGGTTAAGTGACTGTTGCATTTCCTGGGCTACTGATTATTTGCTCAGGAACTTATTCCTATCAAATGTCGGGTTCCTCCTATGTTTTTCTTCCAGGGTGTTCAGGGTTACAGGATTTATATTGGGGTCTCTGATCCATTTGGAGTTGATCTTTGTACATGGTGAAAGGAGTGGGTCTATTTTCATTTTTCTACACATCCTTATTCAATTTGTCCAGCACCATTTGTTTAATACGCTATCTTGAGCCCAGCTTACATTGTTGGCACCCTTGTTGAAGACTAAGCAGCTAAAGTTACTTGAATTAAAGGCTGGGTCATCAGTTCTATTCCACTGGTCAGACTGTCTGTTTCTCTGCCAATACCATGCTGTTTTAGTTACTATGGCTTTGTAGTATGCTTTAAAGACAGGTATGGTGACAACTCCTGCATAATTTTTATTTTGCTCAGAATAGTTTTAGGTATTCAAAGTCTCTTACCCTTCCAAATAAATTTGGAGATTATTTTATCTATGTCTGTGAAGAAGGAGGTTGGGATTTTTATTGGCATTGTGTTGAATCTATAGATTGCTTTTGGCAGGATTGCCATTTTTACTATATTGATTCTTCCTATCCATGAGCATGGAATGTCTTTCCATTTTGTCACATCCTCCTCTATTTCCCTCCTGAGTGTTTCAATATTTTCCTTATATAAGTCTTTTACTACCTTAGTTATCTACCCAGGTATTTGATTTTTTTTTAAATATTTTATTTATTCATTTTCAAGCAGAGAGAGAGAGAGAGAGAGAGAGAGAGAGAGAGAGAGAGAGAGAGCACCAGGGCCACCACCTTGTGGGTCTGGCTTATGTGGGTCCTGGGGAATTGAACCCAGGGCCTTAGGCACTGGAGGCAAGTGCCTTAACCGCTGAGCCATCTCTCCAGCCCGGTATTTGATTTTTGTATGAGGCTATAGAGAACGGGACAATCTCTGCTGTCTTTATCCAAATGTTTGTCTTTTGTATATAGAAAGGCTACTGATTTTTGTGTGTTAATTTTGTGTCCTGCCACTCTGCTGAAGGCATTGATCACCTTCAGGAGTTTACTAATACTGCTCTTTGGGTCTGATATATATACGATCATGTCATCTGCAAAGAGGGATGTTTTGACTTCTTCCTTTCCGATTTGTATCCCTTTTATGCTATTCTCCTGTCTTATTGCTTGGGGTAGAACTTCAAGCACTATGTTCAAAAGCAGTGGTGAGAGTGGACACCCCTTTCTTGTTCCTGAGTTAAGAGGGAACTCCTTGAGTCGCTCTCCATTGATAATGATTTGTGCTTTAGGAGAACTGTATATTGTCTTTACCATGTTGAGTTATAGGCCACCTATGCCTATTCTTTTCAGGGTTTTGAACATGAAGTAGTGTTGAATTTTGTCAAAAGCCTTCTCAGCATCAATTGAGATGACCATGTGGTTTTTATGTTTCAGTTTATTAATGTGGTGAATTATGTTTATAGATTTGCGTATGTTGAATCATCCCTGCATCCCTGGGATGAAGCCGACTTGGTCAGAGTGTATAATCGACTTGATGTGGCTTTGTATTCGGTTTGCTAGAACTCTATTTAGGAATGTTGCATCTAAGTTCATCAGGGATATGGGTCTGTAGTTTTCTTTTCTTGTTACATCCTTACATGGTTTGGGAATTAGGGCAAGGCCAGCTTCATACAAATAGCTTAGGAGCGTACCCTCTTTTTTATGCCCCTAACAAGCTTCAAAAAGAGAGGTTTCAGTTCTGATGAAGGTTTGGTAGAATTTGGCTGCAAAACCATCTTGACCTGGGCTTTTCCATTTGGGAAGATTCTTGATCACATATTCAATCTCTGCGATTGTGATAGGATTCTTTAGTATCTGTATCTGCTCTGGGCTGAGCTTAGGTAGTTGTTAGGTATCCAGAAATTTATTCATTTTTCCAGGTTTTCTAATTTTGTGGAGTATAGGTTTTGGAAGTATGAACTGATGATACTTCCAATCTGTCTAGGATCTATTGTAATCTCACCCTTGTCATTTCTGATTTTATTGATTTGGGACTTCTCAGTTCTTTATTTGATTAAATTGCCCAGGGGTTTATCAATTTTATTGACTTTTTCAAAGAACCAACTCTTTGATTTATCTATTTTTAATTGTTTTCTTTGTTTCCAAGTCATTGATCTCGGCTCTGATCTTAATAATTTCCTTGCGTCTGGAGCTCCTTGGGTTGGATTTTTCCATCTGTTCTAATGACTTTAGGTGAGATCGTAGGTGGTTGATGTGAGACCTCTCGGTCTTCATTATGTAGGCATTTAGTGCAATGAATTTCCCCCTTAGGACTGCTTTCATTGTGTCCCACACATTCTGAAATGTTGTGTCCACATTTTCATTGGTTTCTAGGAAATTCTGAATTTCATGTCTGATTTCTTTTTTTTTAGTATTTTATTTATTCATTTTCAAGAAGAGATACAGAGAGTGAGAAAGAGAGAGAACCAAGGCCACCACCTAATGTGTCTGACTTATATGGGTACTGGGGAATTGAACCCAGGGTCTTAGGCACTGGAGGCAAGTGCCTTAACCTCTGAGCCATCTCTCCATCCCCCCCCCCCGTCTGATTTCTTATTTGACCCATTCATTATTCAGGAGTGAGGTGTTCAGTCGCCAATATCTGTTGAAATTTTTTGATCCTCTTACATTGTTAATTTCTAGTTTTAATGCATTGTGGATTGATATTATGCAGGGGATTACGCTGATATTTCTAAATTTGCTGAGGGATGATTTATGCCCAAGTATGTGACCTATATTTTTGAAGGTTCCATGCACTGCAGAGAAGAATGTGTAATCTGTGTCCTTGGGATGGAATGTTCTGTAAATCTCTGTTATCCCTAGTTTGTCTATGGTACTATTGAGCAACTTTATTTCCCTACTTGTGTTTTGTTTGGAAGATCTATCCAGGGATGAGAGTGGAGTGTTAAATTCTTCTACTATGATGGTGTTGGCATCTATATCTAATTTGCTTTTGAGTAATTTATGCTTTATGAACTGAGGGGCCCTTGCATTTAGTGCATACATATTTACTATAGCGATGACTTCTTTTTGTATCGTTCTCTTGATGAGTAGGAAGTGGCCATCATCGTCCTTTTTTATTGCTGCCAATATAAGAACGACTGTCAGGAAGAAATAATGAAATCAAACATGGAAATGAAATCACATCTTAGCAGGATGATAGAAGCAACCCAAAAAGAAGTTGCAGAAAACAAAAACCATATTGAAATAATAAGAACATCCCTAGAAATTTCTACCTACAGGATCAATCACTGGGAAAACAGAAACTCGGACCTGGAAGAAAGAACAGAGGAGGATTCGAGAGAAATCAGAACCTTGACAAAATTCAAAAGAACAAGTGAACAAGACTCAAGGGAAATGTGGGATACCATAAAGAGACCTAATCTCAGCATCATGGGGATCCCAGAAGGAGAAGAAAACCAAATGAGGGGCATAGAAAATATTTTCAACAGAATCATTCAAGATAAGTTCCCATACTTGGCAAGAGATAATCCTGTGCAACCAAAAGAGATACAGAGGACCCCAAACAAATTGGACCAAAGGAGGAACACCCCAAGACATATCTTAGTTACAATGCCAAACATTGAGGAAAAAGAGAGAGTCCTTAGAGCAACGAGAGAAAGGAAACTCATGTATAAAGGAAAACCCATCAGAATCACATCAGACTTCTCCATAGAAACTTTAAAAGCCAGGAGAGCTTGGAGCAAAGCGATTCTAGGCCTAAAGAAAAATGGATTTCAACCTAGACTACTCTACCCAGCAAAGTTATCCTTCATAATTGATGGAGGAATTAAAGTATTCCACGAGACTAATAAGCTTTACAAATACTTGAGCACAAAGCCAAATCTTCAAAAGATACTTAATGAGATACCCCAGGTAGAAGAAACAAACATCCGATTCCAAGAAAGGAAGAGAGAACAAGCAAGGTAACACAAAAGAGACAGCAGCAACAGCTCAGATACCATCATCTATGTTCTCTACTACCTGGCAAACCTCACAGTTATAACTTTGTATGTAAATGGACTCAACTCTCCTATTAAAAGACACAGGATAGCAGATTGGATCATGAAAAAGGACCCTTCCATCTGTTGCCTTCAGGAAACACACCTTATCGCTAAAGACAGTAACCTACTGAAAGTAAAAGGATAGAAAACAATTTTCCAGGCATGTGGGAAGAATAAAAAAACAGGTGTGGCTACTCTAATATCTGACAAAATAGACTTTAAACCAACAGCAATAAAAATGAATATGATGGCCACTTTCTACTTATCAAGGGAACAGTACAACAAGAAGACATCACTATACTAAATATGTATGCACCAAATGCAAAGGCCCCTCAGTTCACTAGGCATAAATTACTCAAAAATAAAGCAGATATAGATGCCAACACCATCATAGTAGGAGACTTTAACACTCCACTGTCATCCCTAGACAGATCGTACAAACAAAAGACAAGCAGGGAAATCAAGCTGCTAAATGGCACCATAGATAAACTAGGGATAACAGACATTTACAGAACATTCCACACCAAGGACACAGACTACACATTCTTCTCAGCAATGTATGGACCTTTTTCCAAAGTTTACCATATACTGGGCCATAAATCATCCCTCAGCAGATTCAGAAAGATCAATGTTATCCCCTGCATCATATCAGACCACAAGGCATTAAAGCTAGAAATTAACAATGGGAGAAGTCACAGATTCTTGTGACTGAACAACTTGCTCCTGAACAATGAATGGGTTAAACAAGAAATCAGACAGGAAATTGAGAACTTACCAGAAACAAATGATAATGAGGACACAACCTTTCAGAACTTGTGGGACACAATGAAGGCAGTTCTAAGGGGGAAATTCATTGCACTAAATGCCTTCATAACAAAGACACAGAGGTCTCAAATAAAACAACTATCCTCACACCTAAGGCTATTAGAACAGATGGAAAAATCCAACCCTCGGAGCTCAAGATGCAAGGAAATAAATAAGATCAGAGCTGAGATTAATGACCTGGAAACAAAGAAAACAAATGAAAAAATAGACAAATCAGCATTAGTTCTTTGAAAAAGTCAATAAGATTGACAAACCCCTGGCCAACTTAATCAAATGAAAAACTACCCACAAGATGTCACATCACGACACAGAAATATTTGTACAACTCTATTTATAGCAGCTCAATGTATAATGGACAAGAATTGGAATCAACTCAAATGTCCATCCATGCAGGAATGGACAGCGAAACTGTGGTATTTTTACAAGATGCAATTCTACTCAGCTAAAAGCAAAAAATGACATATCAAAATTTAGGAAAAAATGGTCTGACTTTGAGCAGACCTTACTAAGTGAACACTCAAAAGAACACAGAATCGAATGCCATGTATTATCCCTCATATGTGGTCTTTAACCCTGCTAACTGTAAACTCTACACAGGCTAGAAGAAAGAAGTGAGAGGTTATGAATGATGAGTAAGGGATGGAGGGAGGGAAATGGCTTAAGCATGAGACTAAATGAAATTAGGTTCAAAAACAAAATCCTCATGAGCATACTGTAACCTAGTGAGCAAGTAGTGGGCATCGACTGGCAAGAAGGGCCGTGAGATTTAGGGAATGAGTCTAAGCCTGTGAATAATTTGATCAGTCTGACAACCACTGGTTAAAACCACTGGTTCCATCCCTCACTGAGCTGTTGACAAAAGCAACACATGAGGTTCCAAACACAAGACAGAATTCTGTCAAAGCTCTTGAATGCCCTCCCCAGGTCTGAGGCAAAACCATGTTGCTGAAGAAACTACAGAATGCCATAGATCAGCATTCAGAGACCCTTTGAGTTTTGGAATGGAATTCAGCCCCCAGATGGCAGTTAGTGCAGTGCTGGAAGGCACTGCACAAACTTCCAGGGGAAGCTGATCAACGATAGCTGGAGTAAACAGAGACACCTGACCTGAAACACAATCTGCAGCCATGAGTAGGCTGACCACACCTCCTACTGGGAGAGATTATCGAGCCAAGAAAACAGCGCTTCTGCAATGGAGGAACCTGGGCCTAGGGGATACAACTCTCAAATTCAGCCAAATTTTCCACTTAGTAAGGGGGAGCCCTTGTCTGGAACTTGGTATTCAGCACGATAATCACCGGATCTCGTACTCTTGGGCTCCCAAGACAAGATGCACTACGGGAGCAATTGACAGTGAGATTACTAAAATAGAATCTAGGTAATTCAGAATTGTGTATATTTGTTATCCTATACTGATCTCACTCTCCGATGGGGATTGTATTTGTATCTTTCAGGATGCAGCAAGAGAGCTGGGGCTCGTCTATCCCTACCAACCGACCGTAGGCCAATAGCTGAGTTTCTGGCAAGAGATGAGCCACCACAGTCATATCATGGAGGATCCAAATGGAACCCCACAGAGAATGATGGGATGAACAAGGGGCCCACAGCCACGGCCATTAAATCAACACAGGATAAGCCAGTGAGACAGAAACCAACGATTTTGACACAAAGACCCCTAAGCTCACAACCTTAAAGCAAACTTATTACTCATCCACCACAACTCAGGGAACTATGCGGAAGAGGGGGCGGAAAGATTGTGAGAGCTGTGGTGGAGGAGACTATCCAGAGTCATAGCACCCCTCTGTAACAACATAATAGGGCCAGGATAACCTGGCTGAATACTAAACCACAAGGAATCAACCTTCCCTAGACAGAAATCACTGAGCTACAAAGATGAACAATAATAGATAAAGAAAGGAAGAAAGAATATAAAGAAATGATCTGAAAATAAATTAAAAGTTTAAGTGCCTACCTACCAGTGATATGATTGAAGCAATTGGATTAAATATTTCATTAAAATGTTTATTTGGCTCTATGGGTAAACAAAAAGGCTCAGTGATATGCTGCAAAAAAATTATAAGCAGGAGGGGGGCGGAGCAAGATGGTGAATGAGTAACAGCATCGCCAGGACTCTCTGGAAAGGTTTGATCTCCTCAGCTGTTATCCAGGCTTTGGACACCAGCCATACCTGAGTTGGGGCTCTCTCTCCCTCCTTCCCCAACCCCTGGGCTGGAGCAAACGGGGTTCACCAGCAGCTCTCTACTCCCCTGTGGAGCAGAGGGCCGAGCCCTCCCCCACCCACTAGCTCCCGCCATTATCCACTCGCGGCGGATTTTTCATTGCCGGACTGAGACCCAGGCACCAGATCATGGCCTCTCCTCAGCTTCAGGGACCACATCAGGGTTCCCCAGCTGATCTCAGCTCTGCAGGGGAGCACGGAGCTGGCTGGGCCTAGGGCACCCAGGGCTCATGCCTTTGTCCACTCGCGCGGTTCCGGGTCCTTGGCGCCAATTGAGTGGCTTCCCCCTCGGGAGCACCCGGTCCTCAGAGGTGGTCCTCTACACGATCTGAGAGGGGAAGAGTTGCCTCTCAGCGGAGGTTTGGTTTCCTGTCTGGAATACAGGCCCTGGAGCCGCCCAGCCTCTCCTCAACTTTGGGATATCTGTGGGGTCCCCGGCTGCTCTAGGCTATGCAGGGGAGCCAGCAGCTGTGCCCTGTGCATATCAGGCTCTGCCTTTGTCCCCTCGTGGCGGATTCCCAGTCCTTGGCGCCAATTGAGTGGCTTCTTCCACTGAAGCACCTGGTCCTCAGAGGTGGTCCTCTCAACGAACTGAGAGGAGAGGAGTTGTCTCTCCGTGGAGGTTTGGTTGCCTGACTGGGATCCAAACACAAGATCAAGGCCCGCCCAGCCTCTCATCAGCTTCGGGACCACTGAGTCCCAATTCCCTATCTGGGAATGGGAAGAGACCAAAGGAAAAACGTAACTTCCCAAACGAGGGACTCTAGTCCCATTATGGAACATGAAAGTTGCAAGTAAGGGGAAGGAGCTCATACACAATTGCAGAGAGAGAATAATATGACTCCTGACCACAACAGCAATGCAAATATGATGCAGTTAAGGGCTGATATGGAAACTATGAGAAAAGACATGAATGAGATGAAGCACTCTTACTCAAGCATAGACTCCAGACTGAATTTGATGGGGAGAAATATGAATGAATTCAGAAATACATTAAGTGAATTAAAGATTAATCAACTCAGAGAAGAGCTGGACAATCAATTAATTAAATTTGATGAGGACTTAAGAAAACTAAAAAATGATTATCAGGAATCCCAAGCAAAAACAAAAACAGATTGGAAATTGGATCTCACCAAAGAATTAGAGGCCATTAATAAAATCATAGCAGAAACCAAAAATCAAGAAGAAATACTAAAAACCTCACTTGAATCATTCAGTCCCAGGGTTGATAATCTGGAGGACAGACTTTCAGAAGTAGAAGACAAATCAGAAGGAATCAATAAGGATGTCATAGGTTTCAATAAATTCAAGAAATTAAGTGAGCACAATTTGAGGGATCTATGGGATACAATAAAGAGGACCAATATTAGAATCATAGGGATCCCAGAGGGAGAAGAAGCCCAGGCTAAGGGCATAGGAAATATCTTAAACAGAATTATTCAAGAAAACTTTCTCTATCTAACAAGAGAAAGTCCACTCAATTTTCAAGGGGCCCAGAGGACCCCAAACAGACTTGACATGAAGAGAAATTCTCCAAGACACATTTTAATTAAGATGAATAACATAGGAAGCAAAGAGAAAATAATCAAAGCTGCTAGAGGAAAGCAGACAGTAACTTACAGGGGAAAAGCCATCAGACTTACCTCAGACTTCTCAATAGAAACCATGAAAGCCAGAAGGGCTCAGAATAATGCTTTTCAGGCCCTAAAGAAGTATGGCTTTCAAACTAGACTATGGTACCCAGCAAAGTTATCCCTCCTGATAGATGGAGAAGTAAAAATGTTCCATGAAGTAAAACAGCTCTATGACTATTTTGAAACAAAGCCACAACTTCAGAAGCTCCTGCAAGAGATAACCCATACGGAAGAAACAAGAAATCTTCCTCAGAAGAATACCAGAGATCAGACACGTCAATCACAGTCAGTGTGCTAATAACAATAGCACAGAAGAAACCCTCATTATCCCTTCATCATGGCAGGGCTCAAAGCAAACCTCACAGTTATATCACTGAATATAAATGGACTTAACTCCCCTATAAAAAGACACAGAGTTGCATGGTGGATCAGAAAAATGGACCCTTCCATCTGCTGTCTTCAGAAAACGCACTTTACTTCCAAAGACAGCAACCTTCTTAGAGTTAATGGTTGGAAAATAGTTTATCAGGCATTTGGAAGTAAAAAGAAAGCAGGTGTGGCTACACTAATCTCTGACAAAATAGACTTTACACCAAAATCAATTAAAAAGTATAATGATGGTCACTACTTACTTATCAAAGGAAGCATCCACCAGGAAGATGTCACCATCATCAACATATATGTAACAAATTTGTGTGCAACACAGTTCATAAAGGAAACCCTACTCAAAAATAAAGCAGAAATAGACACCAAGTTCATCATAGTAGGATTCTTTAATACATCTTTATCAGCTCTAGACAGATCAACCAAACAGAAGATCAGCAGGGACATAACAGAGCTTAATGACACTATTGATCAACTGGGAATAACAGATATTTACAGAACGTTCCACTCCAAAGACACAGATTATACATTCTTCTCAGCAGCACATGGGACCTTTTCTAAAATTGATCACATCTTATGTCACAAATCTTCCCTAAACAAATTCAGGAAGATCAAGGTGGTTCCTTGCATCATATCAGACCACAGTGCATTAAAGGCAGAAGTTAACAATGGAACAGGATCCAGAAAATACACAAAGTACTGGCGCCTGAATAATGTGCTACTAAAAAATGATTGGGTCATCCAAGAAATAAAACAAGAAATTCTGAATTTCCTAGTATTAAATGATGACGATAACACATTATACCACAACTTATGGGACACAATGAAGGCAGTCCTGAGGGGAAAGTTCATCACGCTAAATGCTTTCATATCAAAGACAGAAAGGTCTCAAATCAATAGCCTAACCACCCACCTAAAAGCATTGGAACAGGTGGAAAAAGCTAACCCGAAGAGCTCAAGACGAAAGGAAATAATTAAAATCAGAGCTGAGATTAATGAATTGGAGATAAAGAAAACAATTGAAAAAATAGATAAATCAAAGAGTTGGTTCTTTGAAAAAGTTAATAAGATCAACAAACCTCTGACCAACCTAATCAAACAAAGAAATTAGAAAGCCCAAATCAACAAAATCAGAAAGGAAAATGGTGAGATCACAACAGATCTAAAAGACATTAAAAGAATCATCAGGTCATACTTCCAAAACCTCTACTCCACAAAATTAGAGAACCTGGAAGAAATGGACAGGTTTTTGGACACCTACCAACTGCCAAAGCTTAACCCAGAGCAGATAAAAGCACTAAATAGACCTATCAAACCCACAGAGATTGAAGATCTCAGCTTTAAATGGAAGTAACTTCAGTTATCTGGTCTTCGACAAGGGGGCCAACAATGTACGCTGGGCCAAAGATAGCATCTTCAACAAATGGTGCTGGAGGACTTGGATAAACACGTGTAAAAAAATGAAATTAGACCCAGTCCTTTCACCGTGCACAAAAATCAACTCCAAATGTATCAGAGATCTTAATATAAACCCGGTAACCCTGAATACCCTAGAAGAAAAAATAGGAGGAACTCTGCATGAATTAGGAGTGGGAGAAAATTTCCTGAGCAAATCTCCAGCAGCTCAGAAAATAGACAAACACATAACCAATGGGACCTGTTCAGGCTCCAAAGCTTTTGTACAGACAAACAAACCATACTCAGAGCCAATAGACCCCCTTCAAACTGGGAAACGATTTTCGCTAGCCACAACTCTGACAGAGGGCTAATTTCAAAAACCTACAGAGAACTCAAAAAAATTATTAACAAAAACCCAAAATGCCCCCTCACAAAATGGGGTACTGATCTCTACAGAGAATTCACAGAGTAGGAAACAAAATGGCCTTGACTCATTTAAGAAAGTGCTCAGCATCCTTAAGCATCAGGGAAATGCAAATCAAAACCACAATGAGATACCATCTTACCCCTGTCAGAATGGCAATCATAAAGAAAACCAACATCAATCGTTGCTGGCGAGGATGCGGGGGAAAAAGGAACCCTCATTCATTGCTGGTGGGATTGCAAACTTGTTCAACCACTATGGAAAGCAGTGTGGAGACTTCTAGACAAAATGACATAGAACTACCAATGAATCCAGCTATCCCTCTCCTATGCATCTACCTGAAAGATGCCACATCTTGATGCAGAAAATTTTGTACAACTATATTTATAGCAGCTCAATTCATAATAGCCAAGAACTGGAATCAACCCAAATGCCCATCCATGGAGGAATGAACAGCAAAACTATGGTATATTTATACGATGAAAGTCTACTCAGCTGAAAGGAAAAATGACATATCGAAATTTAGGAAAAAAATGGTCTGACTTTGAACAGATCTTACTAAGCGAACACTCAAAAGAACAGAGTTTTGAACGCCGCATACTCTCCCCCATATGCTGTCCTTAATCAGGATAAATGATTTCGTTATGCAGACTTATAGAAAGAAGTGAGATGTTAGGAATGAGGGGTAAGGAAAGGGGGTAGGGGATTGGCTTAAGCAGGAGGCCAATCCAAATTAGGTTCAAAAACATAAAATCCTCACGAGCATAATGTAACCTAAAGAGTAAATAGTGGGTGTCAAATGGCAAGAGGGGTCATGAGTAGCAGGGGAGAATGTTTATGTCTGTGAATAATTGAGCAGTCTGAAAGCCCCAGGTACCATTCACCGGTCCCTTCCCTCACTGAGCTGTTGACCAAAGTGACCCATGAGGTTCCAAAAGCAAGACAGAATTCTGTCAAGGCTCTTGAACGCCCTCCCCAGGCCTGAGACAAAATCCTGTTGCTGAAGAAACCACAGAATGCTATCGATCTTCATTGAAAGTCCCAGCGAGGTCTGAAATGGTAACCAACCCCCAGATGGCAGTTAATGAAGGGCTGGAGGGCACTGCACTAGCTGCCAGGGGAAACTGATTGGCGATAACTGGAGTAAACAGACCATTGACATGAAACATAGTCTGCGGCCATGAATAGGCTGGATACAGTTCCTACTGGGAGAGAACAGCAAACCAAGAAAGGAGCAATTGTGCAATGAAGGAGCCTGGGCCTGGGGGAGTCAATCAACAGCCATTAAATTCAGCCAAATATTCTACTCAGTGAGGGGGAATCCTTGATTGGAAATGGGGATTTAGGGCAAGATGCACCGGATCCCATACTCTTGGGCTCCCAAGAAAAGATGCACTATGCGAACATCTGACAGGGAGGCTACTAAAAATAGAAACTAGGTAATCCAGAATGGTCTATATCTGTTAACCTATACTGTTCTAACTCTCCAATGGAGATTGTATTTGTATTTTTCAGGATATAGC